>JAYDZE010536894.1:0-15036 GCA_034509125.1 Monilaria moniliformis
TTTTGTGCTCTGATTTAGTTTCGAAAGTGTTAATGGTAATTGACACATACATGATTAGAATTTATAATTATTTTACACTCTTACTTTTTGAATTTTTTTTGTTAGAATTTTGATTAGCATGATCAATTATGTAACTGGTGTATTATTTTGCACGAATTATATTTATAATAATAATTATTAAAATATTAAATCCGAAATCCATTTGTAGAGATGTGTAGGCTATTGCCCCTCTTTCTACTTTTAATAGTTTGGTACCCAAAAAAATTGTTTGCGTTTGGAATTTGCTTATACCTTAAAAACTGTGAATAGGTATCAATAACAACTAAATTATTTTAAATTTGCTTTTAGCTATAAAGGACAAACCGTGGGAGATATTTGGATGTTTTGGACACTTTCCCTACACACTTGAAACAAATGAAACATATATTACCATTAAATTGTCAAGTGTCAAATATTCCAAAGCTACCCATTTAAATTTAAAAAAATTGGATCTTATTTAGTTTGTATAAAACTAGCAACAAAATCACTTTTCGTGCCTAAACCTGAATATAAACTATGTGCATGGCGAAGAGTATTAGTTAACTACGTATATAAATACATGTGACACAATCCAACAGAAAGTCCACAGTATGCCTAAACAATCGAAAATTTTACACAGAAGCACCTGTTGAAGCAGCAATCGACAAACATCTGCTATTATGAGAGAGTGTTGAACGTTTGAGCCCCTCTTGCAACCTTGATAAAGACATCCTCTAATGTTGTATCCGCGAGGCCCCAAGCTTGAACTGTGAACCGACTCTTCGCCTTCTCCACTGCTTCAAACACATCTGCTATTCTGATCTCTTGCTTTGGCAACTCGAACTTTTGTGTCCCTGAGATCTGGTATATCTTGCTAGCATTTGGGGAGAGGTTTCGTACTAGGTTCTCGACTTCCTGCTCATGATCGGGGGATGTTGTCATCGTGAACACGTATGATCCTCCATATCTAGCCTTGAGCTGCAGTTGGAAGAGAAGATACATGAATATGTGAGTTTGGATATGTAAACGCTAACTTATGATCACATGCCACAGATAAAAGATACCTCTTTAGGGTTTCCTACGCACTGCAGGCTTCCATCCACAAAAATTCCAAGACGATCACATAAATGCTCTGCCTCTTCCATCGAATGTGCTGAAATATTAAAAGGTTAAACTGATGTTTATAGAGAATTTAGTGGTTCATGGGGTTGGAGACACAAGAGAGAGCAAAGCAATTACTAGTGAGAATTATAGCTCTGTTTTGTTTGGCTCGTTTGACTACGTTCCACAACATGTTTCGTGAAGCAGGATCAAGCCCGGTGCTTGGTTCATCCATGTACACTACCTGTCGAGAGTTCTAGAACAATTAGCCACCAAATTTCGTGATACTTGAATCTGGATGTCATAACAGAAGTTGAAAGGTAGGTGAGGATCTAGTTGTACTTTTGGATCTCCAATAAGTGAAATGGCAACGCTTAGCCTCCTCTTCATGCCTCCACTATATTTGCGTGCTTGTTTGTCTGCCACCCCACCATGAAATAAGTTCACACTCTTTAAAGACTCTTCCACAGCCTGTGTCAAAATATAGACATACCCGGTAACTAAATAACCCTACATTAGGTTCATGCAAAGTCCCATTCATGTTCCATATACATCTCTTGCCATATTGAAGAAAATCATTTGATTTTTGTATGGCTGACACATCTTTGATAGACAATAATAAGTAACAGCTAAACAATTGAACACAGCAGCTCTATATTGGTACTCATAAGTAGTCCTATTACTACCAATGCCAATAACTCGAAATGAACTTGGGGTGGCATGGGGAGAAACATGGGTGCTTCCTGATCTCTACTTGATGGAATACATGCATGCATGATATTATGATAACTCGATTTCTGAGATATGCTTAATGTAGATGATTAGAGTCGATGTGGTTCCCTGCCATTTTTTTGCAGGAAAATTATAGACTTACATGTAATAAGGAGTCCCCTTTGAGATTTTTAAGCCTTCCATAGAAAAGTAGATGCTCTCTTCCCGTCAAAGTTCCCCACAGTAAGCTGCAGTCAGTTTTTTATTTATTATTTTTTTATATGAAGGATTCTGAAATTCAACCAAATATCGTAACCAAATGATAGCAAATCATGCTTACTCATGCTGGGGACAGACACCCATGCTAGTGTATATTCTGTTCATATCGACCAATATATCTAGTCCTTGAACATATGCACTTCCAGAAGTGGGCTTTATGAGCCCAATCATCTGCAGGAACAAAAATGTCACTAGGCAATTGATCTTCGATACCTCTGCATGCTTGATATAAGTAAAATGCGTATAAACCAATTAACTACACATAATCCTAGGTTAAATTGTATGGCAAAACAAAAGTAGAATCTCCGATTGACTGCAAGATTGTAAACTGACCATATTAATAAATGAAGTTTTGCCTGCACCATTAGGACCAAGCATGCCAAAGCATTCCCCCTGTGACAAAGCAAGTGAGAGGTCTCTCACTGCAAATTTCTCTGGGTTTCCGTCCCTGCCTGGATATATCTTTTTGAGATTATGGCAGATGATTGCATGAGTTGTACTTGATTCAAGTAGCAATTCTTCAACCCTCTCCCTCTGAAGTAAAATCAACAAAAGTGAAAAAGTGAAAATTCAAAGATAGAGATTCAGCAACCAAAATAACAAATAGAGATACTGAGCATGCAAATCCCTTCAAAACCAAATCCCGGTTAGCATGAAATCATGGTGTAATATAGATCTTATAAAATACCACTTCTTGTGCATGGTATTCATTAATCATACCTACCTTATTGAAGAAAAATAACTTTACACGCAGAAAATCACAAATATAAATAGGAACCAAGTGAGATAAATTGACTTTCCAGAAATCTAGTATTTGAATATCAGAATCTTTATAGCACTGAGTAGCACTTCTACTCTCTACAAGGGCTATATATCAGTTTACCTCTTGCTCTACATCCTGTTTCTCAATCTGAACGAAAACTTTAGATCCTTGCCTTCGCAAGCTAGGTTTACGAAAGGATGACGAGAGGTTCTTTTGGTGCCTCCGCAAGAAAAACAGGGGACCTCTTCCCGAGGACACAACTTGATCTACATAATATGCAACACCAAGAACAATTAACCATTCCAATGCAATGATAATCATGACCTCTCTCATCCCATTTTTGCTATCACTTAAATCTTTCCATCGCATTCCATCAGTTCCCATGTAATTCCCAGCAAAGGAATATTGCGCAAACTCGTACAATCCACGATAAAGGGCGAATCCTGGATATAGTTCCATAGCTATTATTCCAGCTTCTGCAATATAAAGGAAGATGGTTGCTCGTCTTATAAGATAACACATACGTAAGAAACGATAACACAGTACTGAAAATGAAGAAGTCGAAAGATTTAAAATTGAATAATTTTATTGTTCACAGTTCATAATTCAAAAGACAAACTTCTGCCTAACTTCTAAAGATACATTACAAGTTATTATAACCTTCCCTTTCTGAATCTAAATTCAGACAGCAGCTATATGATTCTTAAATCTTAATGAAGAGAAGTGGGCCTTTAAAGTCTTCATAATGACGAAGAAATTCAGTTCTATGTAATTTGAATAAATAACTAATAGTAAATAGCATAAACTGCAAAGCATGGAATGCGAGATATTGGCTTCCTCCAATTCCTTTTAAAGAATAGCATATTCTGGGACAGAAATGAACCCATACTAGGCAGAGAAAATCTTCTGAATATGCCATCTGACAAATATATCTGATAGCCAAAATTACCAATCAGACAAAATTGGCCAAAATAATTCCTAAGTGATCTACAAAAATTCCCACACAAGATGCTTAATATGTTTGCTTACTTGGAAATGAAGAATCTTCGAGAAAGAACTGGAAGAGGAAGCCACCCAAGAGCCCAGTTCCAAATACCATCATATACCCGACAACTGACAATTGTAGGTTTTAGAATGTTTGAATCAATACTAATCATACAAAACAAACAAATAAATCAATTAAAATAATGACTAAAAAAGTGCTCAGATGGTGGTCGAACCTGTAGCAGTCTTCATGTTTGAGAATAAATCAGCTACAAGAAAAGCTAGAGACACTTGCAAGTTTATGTAGAGGAAATAAAATACAAACTGGATGCTGTAATCATTTAGTGTGAAGAATTTTAAACCTGCAAGTCAAATATTCCAGTAATTAAACAACTTCTATGGAATTGATAAAGGATAAAACAATTGCAAATAGTTCAGCTGTTGATTAACTACCTATGCCTGATCCAAATACCACAAAGCATATCATGTAGATTGAAGATATTGTAAGAAAATATGCATAAGATATCATCCAGTAAGGTCCATCACCAAGCCCATGCATCTTCATCATAATTCTCAGTCTGAATTGTTTCTCGTAAACTAGTGATGTCAGTATAACCTGAAAATACACACACATATATATGAGTTATAATTGGCAACGTTTGGTCCTAAACAAGTTGCCCATGTGTATAAAAAGGCTGAGCCTCTGTAAATCTAAAAATCAACATAAGTTCATAAATCACAAGTATAGACCTATAGAAAAAGACAAAAGAAACTTTGGGAGTCCTAAGTCCTAACATTACACTGTCAAATAAAACGAGCTGATTCAAATGCACAGGACAAATTCTGAAACTCATAAGAAGATCTTGAGTAACATTTATCCCTATGCTAATATCTCTATCTTTAATTTAGTAATGACAATATTTACCTAAGATTCAAACCAAGACAGCTCATGATTGATGCAACACTGAAGAAAAAATTATTTTCTAAATCCTATATTAGAGATGTCAGAAGTATCTTATGCATTTAATTTAAAACTTGGTATATGGAATTGAAAAATGCATAAACTTCTTTCCCCCAAGAGAAGAAAGTATAATATATAACGACAAGCATAACTAATGTAAGTATGTAACCATTATTAGCACAGGGTTGCAACTTGAAAGGTTAAAACCTGGAATATATTTATTTGAAAGGGAAATAACTTTAATTTAACTTACAGGGAACAGTTGAACAACAACCCAAGTAAAGAAGAGTGGCCCAAGGAGAGAAGCGAAATCCAGCTTGAGTTTTGTTTCATTTTTCGGCATTTCTTTTACAAACTCAAAAAGCAATTTTGTAGCTGGTCCCAGTAGAAATTGGAGATATGCATTTGATGCCTGCATGGGCATATACAAAGTAGCATGATTGATCTAGTATTTCATTAAAACAAAAACTTGATCCATATTATAGAAAATTGTTGACAAACAATAGAGTTCCACAAAAAGATGATTGCCAGGCACACATATCAACCAAAAATGGCATCTGCAACGATAAAAGCGAATTTCATATCGATGTACAATCACGGGACACTCCATATAGAGCAAGCAAGTCTTAGGGATAAAATAGTTATTTTTTTCATTAGAAATCATATTTAGAAATGAATAAAGTTCAGAATTTAAGCACATAACAGAGCGATAATTATGCCTACAGAGTAACAAGTTTAGAGAACTGAGTGATGATTGTGTCATAGCTGCGGCCAAGAATGTACGCAAATAGTAACTTGAATATTGTATCAAATGCACGTCACAAGTATGAGAAGCCTCAGTTTAAAGAGATGCCAGAAATTGTGAGAAAGATTCCTATGATGGGAACTGCGTGTCTGAATTTAAGAAGGTTCATTTGAGCAAAATATAAATATTAATAGAAAGTATTTTGCCCAACCACCCCCCCCCCCCACCCCAAAGAAAAGAAAAGAATGGATGTAATTTGAAGTTGAATTATTTCAGTAAAAGGTTATAGAAATGAAGAACCTTTTTCATTTTTGTTATGTAGAACCTACCATTAGTAATATAATTATATAAAGCATGAGAAAAGGGAGGATTTAGATACCAGATTTACTGAACGAGCCACCCGCGTCAAAGCAAGAGGCTGACCGCCTGTCTCATTCTTGTATGTAGAATTGTACCATATAGTAACATTTAATAGATTCTCATTTGAATTAACAAAGTCATAGGCTGCAAAAAAAATAGTGACAATGAACTTGGTAATTCACATAAAATGGTGAATTTATTGCACAGTGTTGTAATGTTGACGGACCTGCCACAATCTCATTAATTTTTCGCTCCGGGTTCCCTTTACGATAACCCTTGTAAAGCTCATCATTTATCTCTGAAGAACTGTTGCGCCATAAATGCAAGCTTTGAACGCAACGTACATCTGAGTTTTAATACAAAATGTTCATAGATATATCACTGGAAGTAAGTGAAACTATCATATTGCATGATGTTTATTGTTCGACAAAGTAAATAAACATTATTGAAGACGAATTTTGTCGATAAAAGCTACCTTGCTGTATTGTAGCAGAACCTAATTGAAAAGGAATAGAGAATTGAGAGTTTGATGCACATTGAGGTTGAAGAATATCAATAGGAGCGTTAGATAAAAACGCTGCATCAAGAAAATTGGTATCCTCAGTTCTTGTTCCCGAACCCTGAAACACCAAACTTTCATATGTAAGTCATCAAGAAATGTTACTAAACCATTTGCAGTCTTAACAGTGAAGCTCTACCCTCATTACTAGAAAAAGAACTGAAACTTAATGTAGAAATTTGACATATAGAAACAAATAGAACTAACCAAGGCATCATCAGCTATGCTGTACTGTACATCCGAGAAATTTATATTCATTGGTGTTGGGAACATGTTTCCAGCCACACCTATCAAGTCACAAGAGAATACTTCAAATTGCCCACATGCTCTTGACGCACAAAACAAATTAGATACTTTTACATATCTTGCAATAAATTAGATGAAGATCCGACTTACTCCGTCCTAATGTTTGGTTATTCCCTGTAATAAGCATAGTTGCAGGACAGGAACCTGTTCTCTTGCAAGAATCATTAGGTAAGTCTTGATATGAGGTAAAATCAGTTCTCACTGCACGAAATTGTTCCTCTGGTATCTGTAATAATGGAGGCCATTTTGTTGGATGGGGAATGGGACAGCTGAACCCTTGGTCCAAAGTTGAGTATTCTATCCCACATCTTCTTTCACATTGACCATTCCCATCAGTATCAACACAAGTGCAGCCACACCTGTTTGAGGGCTTGTCTAACTCATTGTCCACCAAATTTTGGATGAGAACAAGCAACAAACAGAGGAATAATGGGGATAGAACCAGTCGAATGTTTGTTTTCATATTTCGTTTCTGCAAAGGGAAAGCGTGAAAGTGAAAAGTAGTTTAGAATATCACTCCACGAAATTCGAACTCCACGAAAAAAGGCCCAAATTTGAACCTTGAACTAGTGAGACTAATAACTATCAAATAAACTTATTTTAAAGATAAAACATACGCTACTGCGAATTTGAGTTGTCAAGGTCCTACCTACGATCTAGTCACTGTAATGTAGAAAAAATTCCATGTATCAAATGGAAAAAAATTCGACTAAATCTAACCTGAACGTTAATATAAATGAAATATCATCGGTAACAAAGACTTTCGAATCACAAAAACTGGTTTTCAAACCAGTGGACCCTATGGCACCAGAGAAAGAAAAAACGCTTCTAGAACAAACAACCTTCTAATTCCTCTCAGACAACTCACATTCAATCAAAAAAGCCAGCTGAACCCACATTCTAATGACTGAAATATCGAATGCGTTAAAATAATAAACTTAATAGCAGTAAGCAGCAAACATCTATTTAAAAAGAAATCCAAGATTTGATGCAGAAACATTTCCCTCTAAAAAGAAGAACTCGCCTGAAAAGTCAAATTCTTCCTCAGCAACGCATTGGCCTGAGTCCAAAAACTCGACGGCGCATTCAGCGAATCCGCCATTTTGTCGAAGACTGAGGTCGTGCAATCGAATTATCTCCCTTTTCCGTACTAGTTATTGAACATAAATTTGAATTCGCATAATTTTAGTAAGAGCTTATATTTTTGGGTTTAGAGTCCGCCATTGTCACTCTGTTTTAAACCTCTTATATAACATTCTCTGAATTAACGGAAAAAATTTACACGACCGGAAATGACATAACTGCCCTTTCGCGCAATTGAATTTCGCGGAATTTATTCGTATCTAATGACTATAAAGCCCCTCGCGCGTTTTGTTGAATTATCTTCTTCAAAGTTCATGCATGTACTTGGTATATATTCATATTCATATACGTATACATATACATATAGAATGGCGTATTTGACTTATAAATACTCCTTGGCTGAGATTCTGTTAAGCATGTGATTGCTGACTTGTGAAATTTCCAAGAAGATATAGTACGGAATTTAGTTTAGCCTAATGTATTGTGACGTGGTCACCTACGTATAATTAACTAACCAAGTGAAGATACATGCAAGTTGATCGCCATAAATAATTGTTTGCTCAATTTGTATGGTTATTGTTGTCTTGTTGCTTAAGGTGAATGGATCGATTAACGATTATTAATTGAGGATTAGATCCTAATTATCCTTAATCGCCTTGTTACTTCGTCATTGATTAAATCAATCAACTCCCACAACCTGATCACACTCTGAAATCTATACACCTGGTGTTAAATTTCTTAGAGCATGTAGTTTGGGATCACAAAACCTTTGAATTTGGGTCATTTTTCATGTATATCTTTGAATATCTATTGGTCAACTACTATGTTGAATTTACATATTTTATTTATTATGTCTCGACAAGTATAATTTTAAGTGAATTCCGTTAACTAAATTTAATTGTACTGTTAGGTCCTTTTGATAGCAATGGTAAAATAAGATGAGATAGTTAAAACAAGACCGATTTTAAGATAAGAATGAAAATAGAGATCAAGATAAGGATTTAGAATGTTGTTTGATAGATAAGATAAGAATCAAGAGATAAAAATAAATGAAGTGTTTGATTGTGAAGATTATATTATAGATAAAATATAAAATGATGTCTTTACCCTTTTAAAAATATGAATATATTTTTAATGTTAATAACTAATAATTATCTTAATTCTTAACTTACTAAACTAAATTATCGACTTATTAATATTTATTGATTAATTGAATAAATTATGTTTGTAAACAAATGTGTAATGATTTAATTATTGTGTATTGTAATTATTTTAACTAAATTGAGAATTAGCACATATAAGATTAATAATTAATTATTAACCAAAGTTAATATATTAACTAATTTATGAACTCAAAATCAGTGATTAGTTACTAACTAAAATTGAGGTGTTTTGAAGATAAATGTTTGCTTGATACTAATTATGTAGCATCAATTATTAACCAAAATTAATTATCAACCAAATCGATGATTAGTTAATGAAAGATTTAGTAGATTAATATGTGATTAATTAATGAAATTTGAACGGTCATTTCATCTTCTCCGTGCACGGCGGTCCATTTCCGGCAAAAATTCGGAGCAGCCACACATGCGAAAATCTCACAAAATCAAAACCCCAAATCAGACCCCACAAAACCCCGAATCGGACTTACGATGAATCAAACCAGAAACCCACAATGAATCAAATAAGAAACACCCACAAGCCTCACGAAAAAAGGAAAGCAAATAGACTCAGACTTTCGGAAAAATCGGAATAGAGAGGGAGAATGCACCGCGCCATGGCTGCAAACCGTGGGTTCGCCCCGCCAAGGTGCGAAGACCGTCCTTCTCCTTTGAACAAGAAAGACAGTCATCACAGCCTAGATCGAAGCCTACCACAATACGATACCAAGTCCACAATGAATCAAACCAAAAACCCACAATGAATCAAATCAGAACATATATAAGTTATTTTTATTAATGTATAAGTTCATATAGGGTTAATCAATTGCACCAAACATCTGGTTAATTTATCTTGGTTTCTAGTATTATTTACCAAACATATGAAATATATAAAATATCTTACCTTATTTGTATTGCTTATCTTAGTTTTATTAATCAAACAATTTCCAAACATGCATATCAAACGCGTACTTATTTTGTGGTTTACAAAATTTATTATCAGGTCTAACCACATATTAGATGCAATGGTCTAAAAAAATAACATGTAAGATATAGGTCAAGTCGCATACTGATTTAGTTAATCTAAACATACACAATTAATCTGATTTCCACGCAACCTTAATTTACCTATAAACATGTACACATTAATCCTTGTTTACGCGTGATATTCATACACTCACAAAAATAGTTATTGCTTATAATCAATTATCATTTTAGCACTCTCGTAATCAACTATTCAACCATAAAATAGTGACCTAGTCACTATTGACAAAGTACATTTACTCTAAAGTTCATTTACTAGACTATAATATATAGTTGTATTATGAAATATAAAAATGACAGATTCCAACAGAAGACCTATCAAGAAAGTAAACTTTCGAATTTATGGCCAATGCCTTTTTCCTTGGTCAACTCGAATTTTTAATATGGATCTTAATAAGTTGAATATACTACTAACCAAGTGAGAATATATACAAGTTGATCGCCATAAATAATTGTTTGCTCGATTTGGGTGGTAGTTTTATTTGTGCACAACACAATTTGTTTATTGTTCTCTATGTTGCTTCAGGTGCAAGGATCGATTAAGGATGACTAATTGATTATTAGATCCTAATGATCCTTAATTACCTCGTTTTGCTACCACTTGGTCAACTTCGTGATTGATTAAATCAATCAACTCCCACAACCTGATCACAGTCTGAAATATATAAATTTCTTGCAGCATGTAGTTTGGGAATCACAAAACCCTTGAATTTGTATTATTTTGAATATTCTTTGGTAAACTAATATGTTGAATTTACGCATTTAATTTAGTATGTGTATGAAAATAAATTGAAGTCATATAACTAAGTGTGTACTCTTCGTGCATATTTAGTAGATAAGATTAAAGTAAGATATACTAATAATATGAGTTAATAGGATTATTTCGCATTCAATATAATTTAGTTGTGAAGTCCGAGATTAGAGCAAGGCCTGGGCCTTAAGCACTGTTTCCTTTTGATAAAAATAAATAAATTCTCGTGCCCCTTCAGATTATTTGCATTGAAGCGTTGTGATGTGCTCTCTGTGTGTGTGAAGGAGAGAGTGTGTGTTTGCGCCCACGCACGCTCTGCTATCTACGTCCATGTGTGTCTGCGTGTTGTACATGTGTTTATGTGCACACTCTAAATAATGAAGATGATATAATTGTCATTACTAAAATGTTGTGAGGTTATTTTGGTTAATTTATAAGTTAATTTGCAATTTAATCAATTGTACCAAATTATTTTATGTTATTTTAGTTTTAGTATTGCCTACCAAACATCCAAAATAGATAAAAATATTTCACCTTATTTGTATTAGTTATCTTAGATTTATTAGAGTAAACTACATTTTTAGTTTGTGGAAAATAGGGTTCTCACTTTTGAGGTTCCTAAACTAAAAAATACATCTCATAATTTTCTGTACTCTGGTATAATATGGTTTGAGGTACTTTTTCATTTCTTGATTATTTTTTTTGGGACAAAAATGCCATTTTTCTCTTCTTCTCATCTCTCTCTTCTTTCACACACTTAGAGGTGGGGAAAGATACTGCAATACCGGTATACCGGACTTATAGTACCAAAAAAGTACCGAAAATATTGAAATTCCGGTATGGTATGATACCGTACCAGAAGGTTACGGTACGGTAACGATATGAATTTCAGTCAATCGCGGTAATACCGAAAATTCAGTATATACCATAAAATACGATATATGCCGAAAGTCCGGTATATATCGATAAAACGGTAAACAATATATTTCGATATAACGGTATGCATATCGAAATTTGGTATGTTGTCATTCACGGTATTACCGGATTTCGGTACGGCATATCGGAAACACGGTAGGGTAACGATATTGAAAATTCTTCATACCGAAATTTCAGTATATCGAAAAATTCGGTACGGTAACAATATGATATTTACTCATATTGATATTTTTGGTACGATATATGATATGATATTTTCGGTACGGTATACGATAGAGTGGAGAATTTTGTGGATTCAAAAGACATGCAGCAGGAGAGGAAGGCGTTCAATAAACTCACCGACCGAGTCGAGGATCGCCCTAACGAAATTACCCTACTTTTGGTTGCATAGCTTAGATTCATTCAGAGTATTTGCTATTGTTGACTATTCTGCTATCATATCTGAGCAATGAACCTGCAGTTCCCACGTCGGTAAGTAACCACTAATAAAATAAATAAATAATAATAATGGAATGCTGCCATATTTTAATGTCCATAATGCCCTCCACGGAATCTAACTGAACTGACCAAACTGCCCTTGGAAAGTAGCTGGAAAATTCTTTGGCCTGCAGTTCACTCATCCTAATTCTATGCATATTCTACTATTCTAGTATTTGACAAGTAGGGATTTGAATGTGATCCACATACACAATGAAGCTCATAGCAGAAAATTGATTTATATGACAATGATTTTATTTTATTTAGAAATGAGTTTAAATATTTGGTCCACAAACATGAGATTCCAAGTTTCCAACTATGATATTTTTCGATTTACGTGAGATGCATTGTTGTTAATGATTTATATAATTTCATTCTTATTAATCCATTTGCAATTTATAAATGTGTATGTAACATGATTTAAACTGTGGACAAGGTTTCCATATAAACTAAGGGGGCGTTTGGTTAATATATTATTTCATGTTATGTTATATTATCAGTCACGATTTATCTATTTAATAAGCATGTTGGATTAACATACAATTTCGTGTTTGAGTTAAGGTCCGTCTACATGGCTATGTTACAACACGAAAACTCCATGATACATTATCCGCCGGGAGAGGTCCGATACACAATCTGGTGAGGCGAAGCTTGGTGGATTGAAAATGTATATGTCCTAAATGCCCTCAAATGCATCGGCATTAGGCAAATATGCCCAGATACATTATTTTTTTTAAAGGGCAAAATTGTCAAACAACAATTTAAAACATGATTTCGAACATATTCACCAAACACCCACAAATTAACCCTGAATGCAGACATAAAAATCAAATACTTTGTTATGTTATCATATCCAATTGTTCCAGATAATTTATCCAAAATTATTTCATATCATGGATGATACTTAACATTTGAGCCGAACGAGCCCTAAGAGGTTAGAAAATTATACTACTAGAAAATTATACTACATGACTATTCCTTGGCCTTACCTAACAATTTGACAAGGATTAAATATTTTTAGGTTGACAATAATTCCAGATGTACTGACAAATACTAAGCCTTATAATTGATGGAGGTGCTTGATTGTAATTTCTGCACAAGTTTCCACGAAATCCCCTTCCCTTTTCAAATTTTATCCTAGCTTAATCGAGGGGCAAAACAGTCAACAAACCCATATTCCCCGCGCCTTTTAACCTTTCTGTTTCATCAATCAGCGTATAAAATCCTTCCGAAATCACCGAAATCAACTTCAAGAAAATCAGAAAAACTCCAGTAAATGGAGCTACAGAGAGGATTTCGACTGCTGTGGCAGCAGTACAAAGCTCTGCTCTTCAAAAACCTGTTGCTCTCATGGCGGAACAAGCGCTCCACTTTCCTCCAGCTCTTCTCATCGCTTTTCTTCATCGCGCTCATTTTCTTCATCCAGGAAGCCATCGAGGCGCGTTATGCCTCGTCCTCTTCCTTCAGAAACAATGCCGATCCGAAGCCACTGGTGGCGCCGCCTATTCCGCCGTGCGAGGACAAGTACTACGCTAAGCTGCCGTGCTTTGACTTTGTGTGGAGTGGGAATGATAGTGCGAGGGTTCGAGAAATTGTGCGGAGGATTAGAGCGAATAACCCTGGCAGGCCTATTCCTGAATACAAGGTCTATTTTTAGCTTTTTTTGCTTTTGGTTTTACTGTTTGGCTGATTTATGCTTTGTTTTCTCAACTCATTTGGTTATATTGTTTTGAATTAATCTGACAAGTCATTATTTTGATTGGTTTCACGGCAGATTGTTTTATTATGTCATTTTTGTTTTATAGACATGCATTTTGGGTATTGCTTATGGTGCAGTCTTATGAATTTGTGATATCACAATGTGCAACCGTAATGTAGTCTATAGAGAAAGGAATTCCGTATAAGTAGGATGAATTGTTTGTGTTTTTCTAATTCAATTTTCCTTTTGCAAATTATTTCAATCCAAACTTTCTCGATCCATATGGTTAATGACGAGAGACCATGAAACAAATTATGATATTTTAATGTTGTATAATAGTAATATTAAGTCTGCAATTATTTTAGTGTTTTTTGCATTTGAAGAGTGTGATGCTGTAAGTAGAAGTAAAGGACTATATATCATGCTCGAACAGGTTAGAGACTTCAGAACACCAGATGAAACAGATGATTGGCTTGCCAGCAATCCCATGCAGTGCGCTGGTGCTCTCCATTTCATAGACAGAAACGCTACTGTAATTAGCTACGGGATACAGACAAATTCTACTCCACTTGCTAAGCGAGGGAATTTTGAAGATCCAACATTCAAATTTCAAATTCCTCTTCAAATTGCTGCAGAGCGAGAAATTGCAAGATCTCTAGTGGGAGGTATGACATCTACTACATTCATTCAGCTCATTACATCGAATATGTACACTTCTCTCTATCTTGACCTGAAGTGTATCCTCATTATCTGACTACATAAATTTCAGATGCCAGCTTTAGTTGGGTTGTCAGTATAAAGGAATTCGCACACCCCGCACTTGAAATATTTTCTGCTGTGCAGAGGGCAGGACCGACCTTTTTCCTGGCCATTGCCATGTTTTCCTTTGTCTTCCAAATCAGTGCTTTGATAACGGAAAAAGAACTCAAACTTCGCCAGGTATTGAGTTTTGCATTTTCAGCTAAGAAGGGCAATTTTATTGTGAGCTTGGCAATGCTCAGTACTAATCCATTTTCTTTGTGTTCTTTTCATGAACAGACTATGACGATGATGGGTCTTTATGATACCGCATATTGGTTATCATGGCTCACATGGGAGG
>JAYDZE010536905.1:0-33430 GCA_034509125.1 Monilaria moniliformis
CTGATGCAGGCTTGTCAATATGGTCATTGGGAGGTTGTTCAGATTCTGATACTTTTTAAAGCCAATGTATGTGAAGTATTATGATCATACAATTTTGGTGATGTTAGTGAGTTATTGTGTGTAGGTATAGGATTTGAGTTTGTAATCATGTGTTGCTTTGTAGATTCACAGAGCAGATTATCTAAATGGAGGTACAGCTCTCCACTTAGCTGCTCTAAACGGGCATTCGCGGTGCATCCGTCTTCTCCTTGCTGATTACATTCCCAGCATCCCTAATTTCTGCAGCATTTTAAGGAAAAAGTCCAAGAAGGATGAATCTGTTTCAGAGTTTGATCAAGGGTACTACTTCATGCGAATTTATGTATCTGCTCAATTTAAATGGTGATCAGATCTAAACTTTTGCTGTTTCTATTAGTTCACTCCACGAAGTAATTAGCCGACCTGCTGATGGAGGCATCACCGCTCTTCATATGGCAGCATTGAATGGACATGCTGATACAGTTCATCTCCTTCTGGATATAGGAGCTTCAGCATCCGACATGACAGTGGAGGACGGGACTACAATTGACTTAATAGGTATGCTAGTGTAGCAAAAAACTCTTTCAATTGTGATTTTCTGTTTTATGTTAATTCTTTGGTACGATATTATGGTATTGAGGTTGATTTCGACACAACTCAAAGTGCCTTCAGAAATGTCCTTTTTTGCCTTATCAGAAACTGAAATGATTTTTGGTCCCCATATTTTTGTCTGGATATTATGCTTGCTTGTCCTTGAGCCTGTAGCTCCCTCTTTGGCACTTTCTCTGCTTCTGATTTTACTCTAATTTTGGCCCCAGCAAAATTGGTGATTTTAGATGCTGATGATATATAAGGGAAACTAATTCTCAACAAGGTGCAAGCGTTTAAATTAAAACTATTCAGACATGCAACATTACTCTAAATTTCTTCTCTGTGCTTCAAGAAATAGTCTCAAAACATCTGAACCCTGTGACATGATTTGCAAGATGAAAATTCGAGTGATCACTAATGTAAAGGATATGTGATGTTTTCTACATAGGTGCTGGAAGCACACCACTCCACTATGCTGCATGTGGTGGTAATGCACAGTGTTGTCAGGTAGTTTCAGTTATTAAACAAGATATTAATGTTATCAGAAATTTGCTTAATGTAATTAATATATTGCCATCATTTTCAGCTCTTGATTGCCAAGGGTGCCAGTCTTACAGCAGAGAACATGACTGGGTATGCATGCATCTTAGTTTATTTTCGTGTTTTGAGTTGTTTTTAACTTTTTACGCGTTTTCTTCACTTATGCTATGCTAATTTTGGCTACTTTCTGAATCTTCATGTTGGCTAGCAACAAAAATACTATATGGCTAATCAAATCCAGTTATTTGAAAAGTAATGAGCTGCTATATAATTGAAAGTATTTCCATTTTCACTTTGGATATGAATCCTGTTATCAATTATCATCTTCCACTGGCATGGCTACAGCCAACAGGCTCATGTAGATTTTCATAAGAAGAAAATCCCCTGTTTTGTACATGCTGTATGTCAACACAGTTTTTGAAGCTTTAGAGTTTGATTCTCCCATTACTATCTGTTGAGCAAATTCTCCTCTAACTTAGTTCTATATGCTGCATGTTTGAAGATGGACTCCATTGATGGTTGCTCGTTCGTGGCATAGAGATTGGCTCGAGGAGATTCTAAGCCAACGACCAGCAGGGCGACCAAGACTAAGTCCTTCACCATATCTATGCCTTCCTCTCATGAGCATTGTTGAAATTGCAAGGTGAGCAGAAACCACATCAATTAAGCAGCATTGAGGCTATTCTGTCTCATCAGTCAAGAAATCTACTATCTTGCTTGATTGCAGGGATATAATTATTGAAATATTACAATTTCCAGATAAAGTTGCAGCGAACTAACTTTAATCTTCCGTCTCCTACATTTCAGAGAATGCGGATGGAGATGCAATGATTCACCATCTACATGTTTAGATCCATGTGTTGTTTGCTTAGAGAGAAAGTGCACAGTTGCCGCAGAAGGTATAATTTGCAACTACTTATCTGTAGCATTAAATTTAATGAAAGTCGCACTAAACAAGCAAATCATACACATTGAAGACTTGGACTTTTATCCCACAAAATCAATCAAGAATGGTTTATATGCAGGTTGTTTCCATGAGTTCTGCACCCAATGTGCTCTCTACCTATGTTCCACAAACAGCACATCAACAGTTGCTCACGGGCCACCCGGCTCAATCGCTTGCCCCCTATGCCGGCATGGCATAGTCTCGTTCGGTAAGCTTGCAGGGACAAGGCCAATAACGAAAGAGATAGCAAGAAACAGTTTGTCCTTGTCTTTCTGCTCTTGTTCCACTGAGTTCCCAGAGACCAATTCTTTGGAGACACCATTCTGCAAGCCCGATGCTCAGTGCGCTCCACTCGTTTCTTCTTTCCGATCCCTCAGCTACAAAAAGTTCCCCTCGGTGAAACTCAGCCCGGGCCTCTGCATGGGAGCCCCGGACACAAGCCCTTGTTTGGTTCCACGGACCACCGACCGCAGCATGAGCGGCCGGTTGGTCCGCTGTTCAAGGTCATCGAGCTTGAGGCGCTCGACATCTCAGAATGATGGTAGGAGATGGCTTTGTTCTTTCAATCATTCTATGGGAGCTGACAGCAGCTGCTGATCATTATTCATTGACCACCCACTCATGGAATTAGCGACTTGTCCAATTGATTCTAAGCAGTACATATTTTCTTCAAAGAAATTATCTTGGATGAAATTGTTATTGCATTATTGTTTAAAAAATATTGTTTTGGGTAAATATGTGTAATTTGCCATTGTTGTAGAAATAAAAGATATTTTTGAGATGAAATTTATGCACTTCAATCAAGTTTCATTGCACCTTTTTTTACTTACACAGACACAACAACACAAGATGTACATGAATGGTACGAGGGAGCATTTGTTCTGAATTGCAGTTATACAATTTTTTTTTCCTTAAAAAATAAATTTGCGATTAGCTAGTAACTCTTGACGTATTTGCTGATATTTGGTTTGTGTTGACTTAGGGCTCATCCCACAGCAAGCGAGGCCATGGCCAAGTTCAACACGTGTACACTTGATTCAAAACAAAGAACTCAAAATACACAGTAAAAATGTAGTAATTAATTAGAACTTCATTCAGAACAAAGGAACCAAGGATACATAAAATGAGCAGGTTAGATGTACCAACTAAAGATCGGAACACATAAAATGAGTAAGAACGAACAGAGCTCAATATCCAAATATTCGGAAAATAATGGCATTAATCTTCTACTAACACATTTTCCATTAGGAAAAAGAGAAACAAAACATGACATGCCAAGCTCAGGAGGAATAGATACAAATAAAAAGAACGAAAGATTTGAACGGAATAAAAATAATTTAAATAAAAAATAAAATAGTATAAATTCTAAAAAATAAAAAGAAAACATGGGGAAAGCCTTGCAAGGTCAAGAAAAAGAAATATTTAACAAAAGCAAAAATAAAATAGAAAAGGGCTTGATGTACATAAGGGAATAGTGAATGAAAATTGTATGATATGGAGCAATCATTATCCCATAATTCTTCCATTTTGCAAACATGAAAGAATGAACAAATGGTGTAAATCTACATCCATTTGCTTCTTTATTAATCATAATCATACTTTTCTTATTCCCTTTAAGCTATCAAGCAATCTTTAAAAAAAAATAAAAAAAAAAATAAAAAAAAAAAATAAAAAAAAATAAAAAAATACGTAAAAGCTCAGTAAGGATAGCCCCCAGACGTTCAAAGCTTTGCGTAATTCTACACAGCCTTCCGAACCCTATCACCATCATATCTCTCCAAACATTCTCCGGGAAACATGCGTCCTTGCCAAATGGTTCAGTGGAAGAGAATTGGTCAAGTGACAAAAATCGAGGCGAAGAGGATGAGAAAGAAAAGACAGCCATGAATAATAGAGTATGTGAAATGATGGGAATTCGGCACATTTAGATAGATGGTGCAGCAGGTTTATATAGAACTCCAACCACCAATATCACACTCTGTATACTTAACACAGATAGAGACAATAGTTTGAAATTGAGAATTTCGGAATTAATCCCCTAATATGTGTGTGTGAATATTGCAAGAACATGTCAGTGTGAGTAATGTGACTGAACACACACAATTCCATATCGCATCTGTCCCTCAAACTCTGTCAGGCATATATCTTTTACCTTCTGATCTACGTTATATGTACGAGAGAGAGGGAGAGAGAGAGAAGAGAGAGGAGGGCATGCAGCATGGGGAGTCCAACTTGTTGAGGAGAAAAAGAGAGGTCTGCTACAGTGTGATTATGGGCAGCAATTAATATGCATGCATGAGAGTAGAAAGGTTTTGGAGCTACTTTTACTGACTGTAGTATTCTTGCTGTAGCTTTTACACTGTACAATATTCAGGAATTAAATATGCCCCAATTAAATGGCTTCCATTTTGTTTACTGACTAGTTTCTTTCTTGATGTGACATTAATTCTCACTACATTTTTTGGGTTTTTTAAAGTCAAAACTTCTAAATACTTCTCTTCCTAGTTTTCTGCAGTTATTAGGTTTTGCTGGTTTTGCTGGTGATCATTTAAGATCATTTCTTATTTTTTTTACTTTGTTCTGCAATCAGGCTTGTTGAAGCAAACTCTATTGGGTACCCGCATACTCTGACTACTGGAATGGTTCGTTGTTAGAAGCAAAATTTATTGTATAAAAGTGAAATCTTTAAAGATGATTTAAAAGTTGTGAAACTGTTTACGTAGCAATAGCATCCTTCAGTTTGAGCTGACCAATTTCAATTTGTCCTTATTTTGTGCTGTATTTTACCTCGTGGGTGCCGTAACGAAGTCACTCCTGACATAAATACAAAATACTTACATAGAAGTGATGATCTACTATGCACACAAAATAAATATTACTAATAAATAGTAGTTCCTTATATGTAACTCCATCGTTGTACAGTAACGCTACCGTTGTACTATATGATAGTGTATCGGATTCCGTTGTGCCCACATATGTCATGCATATATATATATAGCCATAAGGCACAACCTATAAAAGTGCAATCATCTTTGGAAGATTATTAATCCAAACTTTGTCCTGTCTCTAAGTGTGCATGTGTGTGTGTATTTTTATTTATTTATTTAATTATTATTATTATTATATAGTTCACTTATACCAACTTCAATTTCTTATTTGCTGTTTATTGTTGTTTTCTATCCAAGAATAATTCTTTTAATGCATAGTGTTATTAATTGATCTTGGATGTTGAGGGAATCTGATTTTCTGTCAATTTGCTTGTATCATAGGCTAAATTCTGTGCACAGATAAGTAGACGCATGTTGAATTCGTATTGCAATGGGAAATATGTTTAAATAGACAAACCAACACTTAAATAGAGTAAATCAGCCTAAAGGGAAAAAAAAAATATTCCATCCGTCTCATTTGAAATATTTCAATTTTTTAACATAGTTAGAAGATATATATTTTATCTTGAAATGAAAATAAAATATTTCAAATGGGATAATACAAAATAAAAAATGAGACATTTAAGTGGTACAAAATGAAAGGAGACTATTACGTGAGATTTAACGTTGGCACAACAGTCCATGCCTGTTTCGTTGAATAGCATTCACCCTCCTCCTGTTAAAAGACAAAAAAGAAGAGAGAGAGAGAGAGAGAGCTTCTGATGATTTTAGAGTGTAGTAAAAACACAAAATAGCTTTGCGAAGTAGGGTTCTGTGCATATTCTGCTCTGTTCCTATTTTGTGTTGTAATGGTCATGCAATTATTCCAGCTGCTGCACTGCCGGCTATTCTCAACTTTTTATTAATTTCATATCTACACTGCTCCCAGTAATACATATCCATTTTTTCACTTGCATTACTATATATATATATAAGGGTCAATTGGTGAAGAATTAAGCATATATGATATATTCACATCAGGCCGTGTTGCTATATATAATTGATCGTAATTGAATTTCTTAAGACGGAACCATCAGTACTTTTACGAGTAATTTCTTAACAACTAATTACCAGATTCCAATTATCTGTGCATTAAGGTTTTTGAAATTATTAATTGGATGTCATTAAATTGCACTTGAACATCTGTTTTTTCTTTTCAGAAACTAACGCTTTGATCCAACTGCATAGATGAACTGTCAAATAGTTATGTTTTTCCATTTTTGTCTGTCCACTAAAATTAATCTCATTTTATTTATGAAAAATTTCTTACAACACAATACTTCTAAACATCAATCTATTTACAACTTGCACCACTAAAACTCATCACATTTTATCTCTTCAACTACTTTTTCTCTCTCTCCTACTTTATCAATTATTTTTTTCTATCTTCAATCACTTTTATTTTCTATCTATCTTACTTTACCAATTATATATTAAAATCCCCGTCTACTCTGATGAGATTATTTTTGATTGACGGATGAAGTATTTGTTTTTAGGAAGATTAAAATTATACTATTGGTCAGTTCAAGTGTTGTAAGAGGATCCATAATCAGTCAAAACAAGATCCGAATTTGTCTACGGAGCTAATTTTCAACTATCAAACTGTAGATGTGACAATACATGGTCAATTTTATAATCATTTCTCTCTCCTCCTTCTTTCTCCCATATTGAATTTGAGTTACATCGTGCAACCAAATTTTATTGTATTCTTGTGCCTATCAACGATCATAACATTTGCACAACAACCTATATTCACGACAAAACAATCTTTCTTTTACCATTAATAGTGCGTTATAACTCGTGCTCAACCATTATAGTTTGTCCAACAGCATCCCATTAAAATTTCTCCTCCAATATAAGAGATTGGAAATCGTGTATTTGGAGAATTCATATAAACCTCAATATTATCCACTTGAAAAATAAGAGATGGGTTATCATCATATATTAGAGGACGCACATAGTCTTCAATTATGTCAAATCGAGCATTATCATCATCCAAAGTTGCAAAAGGATATGTATGATTGTGTCTTCATTCGAATTCGAATTATCCACACGAGTGAATAGGCGCAAAGTGCAATGTAATGGGTTGAGTCGATTGATGCTAATGATTTACTTGCTGAGATAATCATGAGTGGTTGACATAAATTGTCCACAAAAGACATCGGATATGTGGACTACATGTAATAAGACTCTGAATACCAACTAATCACAAGGAAATATCTAATCCCCTAAAATTTTAATGATTCACTCTTACACAAAGAAAGAATACATAAGAAAGAGAAAATAAACCCTAACTTTTTATTTTTCAAAATCTCATTGCATAATATATATACTAACTAAACATGCTAAGCTCGTAAAATTAAACAAAAGACATACACATATTTAAAAATTCTAACAAATAAATCAACATATTTTTAAAATAAACTAATAAATGAGATACTTTTACTTTATTTCCCACAAATATCATTTGGTTTGTGGGTGGGATTTGGACAAAGGATCTTACAATTATGTATCATGCGCTCAACCTTATGTTCAATATATAGAATGAGATATATTTTTCATAAGGTATTATTTTCTAAAGTTTGTTTACTTCTTTAGGAATAGATCACATTTTTATATTAAAATAATAATACTTAATATTTTAATTTCGTTTCCAAATCTAAGTACCTTCTGGCACCAAGTAATTGTATTGTTAACTGAAAATCCGTACGGAATTAAGGTACATGATGTTATATTTATTTGACGTATATCATACTTTTATTCAAGCACTACAAATTTGTATGGGTTTAGATTTGAGCGAATAATCAACTTATTAGGTACTATTATATCAATATCTAACATGTTCTCTTTCTAAAAAATGCAAATTGTAATTTAGAAAGCTAGCAATAGAACACCCTCCTCCCCCCTTTTCTTTTCCTATCTGACCGTCAAACATTTTAACAACATACTAAACTATTTATCTTTTTGCATAAAAGTATAGATCAATAACTCACATAAACTACCGATATACAAAAAATATACACAAGCATCAGCTAATTAGAAACATGAGGTAACTACTCATTCTAATATTTAATTACATAATGCATTATTATATGCGTCAAATAATAAATTTGTTGAGTACAAGCCGTGTAAAACTTCCACTAAGAATAATAAACCTATTGGTGCGGGACTTAATTATGTTAGAAAATAGATACAAGATAACTCTTATTTTGTATTATAACTTGGAATTAAAAAGGATATAGTCATAAGAAATTACAATAATAATTTTAAACAAAATAAATAATGCAAACTCTATAAGTCAAGTCGAGGTGGACCTTTATCCACAAGACAAGAAACGCTCCGAGTAGTGCTCACGGAATGACGTATCGTCCCTAAAGATAAAACGACTTTCGTCTACTCGATATTAGCACCAAAAATCAAGTAGCTCAAACAAACTTGATGGAATTTGAGAACTAAATTTTATGCTCCTAAAAACCACTAG
Organism: Monilaria moniliformis; assembly: GCA_034509125.1. Lineage (NCBI taxonomy): Eukaryota > Viridiplantae > Streptophyta > Magnoliopsida > Caryophyllales > Aizoaceae > Monilaria > Monilaria moniliformis. The sequence goes on from JAYDZE010536905.1 coordinate 8,504, forward strand.
GAATGCAAATGAGAATGAGAGAAGAGAAGCTTTGTATTGGTGTGTTCTTCTCCTCCTCCAATAGTGGCCCTTATATAGGGACTCAAATGCATGTGAAAATGCTAGGCATAATGGTAGTCATTACCCTCTAGCAAATCAAAGGCCAAAGGTCTAAGCCACTATTAAACCTCTAGCAAATGAAAGGCAAAAAGCCCCATTTACATTCACTTAATTCCAACAATCCCCTACATGAATGGAATGTTATATGTATGAATATAGACACACATCTTAGGTTCTCGTGACAAAATATTGTATCAGGATAGGTAATTTATGGTTTTGAACCTTCCATAGTTAATACTATCGGGCATATCGACGGACTAGTGGATGCGATACCTTGAACTATTCCTCCATGGTGTATTCCAAGACAATAGTATTAACACAATATTGTATCAACCCCATCAGGTCTCAGGTTCGTGTCTATTTTGGCCATGGGCAACCTCTTTAGATTCATAAATGACAAACAACATTTGAAGCGACCCACATTTCTCACTTACATAGGTGATCTTTTACCGAGTATCCTACCATATTCCACCTCCTCAAAGCTTCTAAGAATTGTTAAAATTCAAAGACTTAGCCTCCTACCACATGCAGGTTACAACACTCAATGCTTTCTAGAAAATGAATAAAGACTTAGTCTTTTCAGTGTTACTATACGGATTTTTATAGCTTAGTTTTTCCATTGGACCAAGCACTTGGGATCTCCAGTCATCATGGTTGGGTTACCACTATAGTCATCCTTAAGATGTGGATCTCAATCCCATTTCCTCTAGCAATTTGAACATTTGATCTCAATTTAACCCTTTGTTTAATGGATCTGCTATGTCTTCAATGTATATGCTGGGACTTACCATTATACACACAATTATGCGACGTACCAATAGCCGCTTGGCTATCACAATTGATCATCACTGACGACACCGACTTACTTCAACATGGAACATCTTCAAGGAAATTACAAATCCACTTAGCCTCTTCTACAGTTATATCCAACACTATGAACTCGAATTCCATGGTAGATATGGCTATACAAGTTTGTTTTGTGGATTTCCATGAAACCGCTCCACCCACAATCGTGAGCACGTATCCACTCGTCGAAAACGAGTCTTTCGAGCCAAAAATCCAATTCGCGTCACAGTTCCCTTCAAGTACAAGGGAGTATCTCATGTAGAGCAGCCCAAAGTTATGAGTATACTTAAAGTACTTCATAACTCTTATCAGAGCTTTCCAATGTTCCTTGCTAGGATTGCGCGTGTACCTGCTCAATTTATTGAAGGGACATGCAAGATCAAGTCTAGTGCAGTTCGTTATATACATCAGACTACCAATGATCCTTGTATATTCCACTTGAGAAACAGGATCACCCATATTTTTGCTTAAGTGCACATTTAGTTCCAACAGAGTCTTAGCTGATGGGTCGTCAAACACATTCGATTTCTTGAGAACGTTCTCAATATAATGAGATTGTGACAAGACAGTTCCTTCAGATGATCTTAGAACTTATTCCAAGAATCACATCAGCTAAACCCATATCGACCATGTTGAAATTTTGTTTCAACATACGTTTCATACCAACGATAATTTGGCTGTTAGTGCATGACCATGATCAGCATGTTGTCTACATAAAGGCAAACGATAACATAGGCGTCAGGTGAGCCTTTGATGTACACATATTTATCACACTCGTTAACTTTGAAACCCTGTGACAACATTACTTCATCAAATTCCAAGTACCACTGCAAAGGCGCTTGTTTCAACCCATATAAAGACCAAACTAGTTTGCTCACCTTATTTTCTTGACCTGGTGCAACGAACCCTTCGTATTGTTCCATGTATATTTCATCTTCTAATTCACCATTCAAGAATGCAGTTTTTACATCCATTTGATGAATCTCAAGATTGTGCAGAGCAGCAATAGCAAGAAGCATACAAATCGAATTAATTCTTGTCACATGCGAATAAGTATTGAAAAAATCATACTCTTCCTTTTGTTTCAAGCCTTTGACCACCAGTCTAGCTTTAAACTTATCAATAGCATTGTCTGCTTTTTTACTTCCTTTTAAGGATCCATTTGCATCCTAAAGGCTTGCAACCTTCTAGGAGATCAGTCAACTTTCACGTGTGATTCTTCATGATAGAATCAATCTAGCTTTTGACAGCTTCTTTCCATAACGCTGCATTTGGACTAGAGAAGGTTTCACGAATTGTCTTTGGTTCTTCATCTAACATATAAGTGAAGAAATCAGGTCCAATTTTTTTTGCAATTTTACATCTCTTGCTATGTCTTGGTTCTACATCAACACGATGAGAACTAGTAGCTTCATCAACTATTCTTTTCCAGAACTGATTTTGGCCTTCTCGCTATCCTTATTATTACAAGGATAAACATCTTCAAAAAATATTGCATTCATGGACTCTATTGTTGTACCCTCCTTCACTTTAGGTATACTCGAACGATGAACCAGAAAATGATATGCACTATTGTTTAACGCATATCCAATAAATATACAATTGACAGTTTTTAGGCCAATTGCAACTTGTTTCGGCGGAGACACTTCAATATTCGCCAAACACCCCCACACTTTGAGGTATTTATAAGACGGCTTGAGTCATTTCCACAATTCGTAGGGAGTCACATCCGTACCTTTAAGTGGAACTTTATTCAAAATATAGTTGGCCGTCAAAACAGCTTTCCCCCCACAAGTTTTTGGGTAATTCTGAAATAATCAACAACGCATTCATCATTTCTTTTAGCGTTTGATTTTTGCATTCAGCAAAACCATTAGACTGAGGTGAATATGAAACCGTCGTTTGATGAATTATGCCACTTTTGTTGCACAACTCTTCAAAAGGAGCCACATATTCTTCTCATCTATTACTTCAAACAATCTTGATTTTCCTATCAAGTTGATTCTCAACTTCAGATTCGATGTTCTTAAAAATTTTAATAGCTTCGTCTTTACCTCTCAAGATATAAAGATAACAATATCTTGTGCTTTCATCAATAAAAATAATGAAGTACCTTTTACCAACTCTAGTTTGCAAAAAAATTAAGTCATACACATTAATGTGAATTAATTCTAGAGATTCACTGTTTCTTTCTACCGTGTGAAATGGTAATTTAGCCATTTTGGCTACAACACAAACTCCACATTTGCTTTGTGAATTAAATTCATTAATTTTTAGTAAATCTAAATTTACTAATATTTTTATCACATTTAAATTAACATGTCATAATCTACAGTACCATAAATTAGAGTACTCAAACAAGTACGAAGAAGATGAAGAATTCTCATTATTAACTTGTTTTGGTACACAGCGGATTGCCATTACATTCAGCTTGAAAAGTCCATTTGAAAGATAACCACTTCTAAGGAACTTACCAAATTTGGACAGAATAAACTTTTCAGATTCGACCACAAATTTGAAACCTCAATTAACAAAGATAGAACCCGAAACCAAGTTCTTGCGGATGTCTGGGACATACAACACATCATTTAACAAAAGCTCTTGACCAGAAGTCATCTTGAGCACAACATCTCCCACACCAGCAACATTAGAGGAAGCTTTGTTGCCTATGTGGTGTTTCATCCCATCAACTTGTTTGTACGATGAAAATATATTTTGGTTCGAAAATACATGAACGGTAGTTCCCGTATCAATGAACCAAAACTTTGAACTGTTAACATGGTTTACTTCAGAAACCACAGATGCAAAGTCATCTTCGTCCCATTTGTCGAAGTCCTTCTTGAGAACATGAGCCTCTAACCTGAGCTTTTTCTTCTTGGGCTTCTTGTAGTCCTTTGCCATGTGGCCCGATTTACCACAATTGTAACAGTCACCATCAAATTTTCGGTTGACTATCTTTCCTTTGCCTTTGTTTTGAAAAGTCGGGCGGGCACGCCTGTTGGAATGACCTCCATTTTCCATGAGATTGGCCTTGGAATCGACCACGATCTTGGACTTTGGATCTTGTTTTCTACTATATAATAATGATAATCAAATAACCAAATGACTTCCCCCACCGCCTACCATTTGTGAATCTTCATCCAAGTGTTAACCTACTTGAAGGCCTTCTTGTTTTTGTCTTGATACGTGGCCATCGCCTCTTTCAAAATATCAGCCTCACTTGAGTCGCTCCTCCTTTGCGGCTCCACATTTTGTACAACGCGCTGAACTTTTGCAATTCGACTTTACACGATCAAAATGGGCCTGAATCATAGGAGGTGTGCGGGAAGAGACGTCTCGAGGTCGGACTGAATTGTACATATCTGCAACTCTATCCCAAAAGGTTCCATATTTTTATTGGTTGGAGATAATTGGATCTTCGCTTATATCAACCTATACTTCGAAGGTCTTCGTGGTTTCGTCTGCGGTGTACGAAACTCGGACATCGCGGGCGGGTAGAACATTCATTTCATTGGAGAGTTGGATGACATCGATACCTCGGGGAGACAACGAGCCGAGGCAAGACGGCGAGGAAAATGCCGGTTGAGAACCAACTCCGAAACTCGACACATTGTTTGGATTGAATACAAAATTATTTGGATCGATTCCTTAAACTATGCAATACTGGAGATATCCTTGTAGAGACATATTAGGAGGTGGAAAAGACATATTTGAAGAACTTAAGAAGAATAAGAAGAGATGAGAGAGATGAGAAATGTGTAAATGAATTTTGGGGAATGAAGTAATTTATAGAAGAAATTTTGCAATAAAAATAAATAAGATAAAAATATAAAAAAATGTGACCGTTTGTCCACTTCAACGGCTAGTAAACAAACAAACAAAAATAAAAGGAAGAAATCGAACGGACAACAGAGGGCGGACGAACAGGCGTGTGGCGGCCAAAATCGAGCCGTTGCCCGTTGCCTAGGCGTTTCCTGTCGGCACGCGAGCCTGCAGCGGGTGTGCCCGCCGGGCCTACCATCCGAGACGACGAAAATGGTGCCCGTTGTGGGTGCTCTAACTTTCGACATCAGTTTCCCACCCCCAACTTCAATGGTGTGCGTCATTGGGACCCTGTGCATTTTCTCATGTTTGGATCCCTCTTCGGCTTTATCACTCTTGTTTCCCAGCCTTTGATCTAATAATTTTCCGCCATTGCACAGGATGTATGGTCGTGTTGTTTCTTCAACCATTACTTCAAATTCAGTTTCATCACATACCACCACTAAGCCCATTTTCTTCCTTTCGATCAAGCCCTCTCGCAGATTCAAGCCGTATCCAGGCACAATCAAATCCCGTGCCCAAGTCTATCTCCAGAACATTACCAACAAGCATTCCGATGCTGGTAAAGGTTTATAGAGACCAGCACTGCAATGGCACTCTAACACAAGAGAACCATTTCCCTTCTCCTGTAAATATCGTGTCATTCCTCCTCCATTCTCGCCTCTCGGACTTCGGTTATCAAGTCACCCCACAATTCATTGCTTCTCATGTTTCTCATGTTTGGATCCCACAATTCATTGCTTCTCCTGAGCTCTTCATCTCTATTCGCATCGGATTTAAAGTTCAGAATAAACTTTTGATCTCCCCATTGTGTTAATCTCTCGTATTGAATTCTGTCATTCTCAAGTCCCCAAGCAATTCGATCGACATCGCCTTTTCCACTCATGAAACCGATCAAGCTTCATTTCAGCCATTCAATGTTACTCTTTGTGGGGTAAGTGTATGTTTTGTTTTAGTTCCTACGATCAACTCGTCCTTCAGTTTGCTTTGTTGAGTTGTCTCGCCCTTCTTATCTGGATTGCTAACGCCAACTCTACCGGAGCACCATCCTTAACCAGATCCACGTAGCTTCGTCCATCTACACGTCCGCATCTTTGATGCAAGATGTTGATATCCTTGGGCTCATTCGGTTGATAATCTGGCTTCTTGTTACTGGATTGTTTTCTGCCATGACTGTTCGTCGAGAACTTTGCGAAATCCACTTTTAAGTCTGCTTCCACATTTCTATCAATATATTAAACTTCAACTATATTAACATCGAAATCATTACTCACGAGCATTAATTCAAATTTAAAATATTTGTTATGATTATGATTTCTTTGGGCTCTTTATGATAGTCTGCAGTTGCTAATTAAAAACCCATATTTTTATGTAATAGTCTGCAAATTATGTAGGATGATGGCTAGGGAAAAGATACAGATTCACATATATTTTCGCAATGCATTTCATCGGAATTTACATATTCTGATTCAAAATATTCACTGGAAAGTGGAAACAAAATGTTTACGTCCGAATATTGCTATAGTTTTACAAGATATTTTAATTTTTTTACAAGACAATAGACTTATTTTCGTACGGAAATTTCTTGCAACAATTAAACCTTAATTAAGAAAACAATTTTAAAACAAATAATGATAAATAAATAGAGAAAAATACAAAAAAAAATTAAAATTAAAAAGTGTGGTTGCATTATTCTCTGCTGACATTGATATAGATCATGAGACTGAAGATCAAACTCCAGTAAAATAAATAATATTTTTCATAATAGTGATATTTTGAGCGAATTACACTTAAGAAAATAGCGAAGAAGAAAATAAGTGGACTTATTTTTCATCAAATTGACGATATTGATTATACCGGATTAAGTGGGTGGCGTAGAAGAGAGATGTTGATCTACTATAGTGCTACCCCTCCTCCACACGCTTCCTTCGCCGCCCCTTCTAACCACCTCCGCGGTGGCGCCGCCTCTCTCCCTCCCGTACCCTGCCGTCGCCCGTCACTCCGTTTTTACTGCCAGCTATCAGACCACCAAGCAGCACCTCAATTGGCAACTCCGCCGAGGCCGCCAGTTAAGATCAATAGATCGTTGCTGTCTGTGTCGGCGACGTGCTCGGAGGCCGAGCTCTTGGCCGCCGCACGCCTCCGAGTCCGGACGTTCTACGACTTCAACGAACAGACTTTCGGCATCGAAGTGAGTCTTATGCTGTAACTGTTTCCGGTGGCGTTATTTTGCCCTATTTCAAGTCAACGTCTGTGCTGGATTTTGATCGTATTAGCTGCTGACGCTCAGAATGTAAAATTCTTAGCGTAACTAAACAATTTATGTGGTTGTTTTGTGTTTCTAAGTGATCGATAGATGATCTTAGCTCAAATTATGCCTATGTTTGTTGCCACTTGATGTCATTCTGCCTTAGTTATAGGCTTATTCGTTGTTATCCTATAGGTTTTTGGTACTTCCTCAAAGATTTTGCAGTATTTCCTTAACGCACATTCTACCGAGACGAAAGGTTTCCAGTCAATTGAATGAACCTCGCATTCTTATATATTTGGTAATATAAGCTGATGTTGTTTCTTACTTGTCAAGTTCTGTTAGGATCATAAAAGGTACTTGATTGAACGTGAGTACGAAGCACTAAGTGAACGTGTAGCCGGAAAGAGAAAGGGATTTAGGAAAGTCTCTTGCATCAATGCTACATTGCCGATGTCATGGGTGACGAATGTCTCCAAAGACTTGTGTGCTTCTTGTAATGTAAGCACCCTTATTTTCTTACTTGATGTACCTCTACTTTTTCTTCTGTTGGAGCCAGGAGATGGAAATTCTTTGGAAGTGTCTGATGCACTTTTTTCAAAGTTTGGTCATAAACTCTAGATTGGTTGAATTTACTTCCTCATAGTAAAATCCCCTGGTTATTTAGCTAGTTTCTCTCTGTTTAAACATCGTAAAATTATCGGTGTCACATGTAAATTTTTAGTTATTCTTCGTTCAGCAGCCCTTAATTCTCGTGTGGTTCTAATTTGTTTAACTTACATTGAAATTCTGAATTATCCCACTAATATGTTTATAACATAAAGTACTTGAGTATATTATGTGCTGTCTTTATGCTCAGCCAGTTGCTGTACGTGTATTGCATATATAACTATGAATGACAATCTATAATTTACCTGATGTCTCTGCCATTCTTTACAGTTTTCACAAAATGGAGAAGACAGAGTTGTTGTTGGGACACTGGATCTAAATCAATGCGTCGGCCTTCCTGATGAAATAGTGGGAATGAAGCCTCAGGTATTCCATCCATGCACATTTCCTTAGTTTTTTCTTCTATTGTCTAGTAATTAGAAAATTCAAATATTATTACATGGCTAAATTAAAGATTTCGATAGGGACATATCCATATGTATCTTAAATCATTTAGCTTTAGCCAGTTGATCATCTGAAAAGTTCTTACTTCAATTGACTTTTCACTTCATCAGGGGATCGGATCTGATTTTGCGAGGGCTTATATTAGCAATGTATGTGTGGCTGAAGAGTTGCATAGGAATGGTTTGGGCTATGAACTAATTGCAGAGTCTAAGAGAGTTGCTGATGACTGGGGTAAGCACTACATTAATATATTATTACCTGTAATACATATGTGTACTGGTGCCTACATAAACCATTTCTCAAGTTGATGCATCATAGTTTGTAGAACGTTTTCATCACTTGTACCCAATAGATCATCAAATGCACCAAGTCAGATTGTAAATTCCTGCATTTCCCGCTGTTGGGTAATTTTTTATAACCATTTTCATCTTGGAAATTTGTCACATTTCAAAATTATAGTTGGGGTAAATTCTGCTCTCTTTCATGTATTCATTATCCCTTTCCTGCCAGTCAGAACTTGGGAGTGCCCTCTTGTAACACCTTTGCTATCAGCTCTGTATATACTATAATTTTATGAGAAACTTCTCTGTACTAGAATTTTCGGTGAATCCTGACTTTTCAGGAATAAGCGACTTATATGTTCATGTGGCTGTGAATAACGAGGCAGCTAAAAATTTATACTTGAAAAGTGGCTTCACAGTAGAGAGCGACGAACCAGCATGGCAAGCCAGGTTCTTGGATCGCCCCCGAAGGCTTCTTTTGTGGACAGGTCTTCCTACTACATACCAATTGTAATACCTTAAAACATTATCCAATGCTAGTTTTTCTCTGTATTCAATGCTTTTTCTTACTTTGTCTTCTTTTTGTAAATTTTATTCTTGGATCATGTCATCTGAATACAACCTTTGCGTCCTTACTTTCTCTGACATCAAAAACACTACACATTGAAGGTCATGAGTTGAATTTCCCATCATTATCTGCACTCGATTTGCTCTATCCAGTCGAGCTTATGAGTTCTTATTCATTTATTGTGAATGAATATGTGAACGATGGGATATGGAAAAATAGCGATAAGTAGTAAACTTTTTGCTAGTAAGCACTTGTGGAAGAGAAAAGCTTATGCAGGGGAAGTGGTATATGAACAGTTATGAAAACTCTTCACAAAACGTATTATTATGCCAGATTATGCAATTGTATACCTAATATATATCACAGAAATTTTGTTTTTAATAACAAGTACTATATTCATATATGACTGAATCTTCAATATTCAAATTATAAAGACACATAAAAGGAAAATGACAATGACTTAAGACTGTTTTATGATAGAGAAGATATTTTCCCCAAGAAATTCTAGGGTTCAACTTCAATTCTTGTAAAATTGCAGCTCATACTTGGTAAATGTAGTTGAGAGCAGTAGCATGTGATTTATAGTCATGGACCATGTTCTGTAGAGCTCATAATCACTCATCATGTCCAGCTTCACCATCCCCTTGTTTGTCGATAACACGACGAGGTAGCCAGTTTCAGTATCCCCACCTTCTGATTCTTTATATAGCTCTGCATGCCAGTCTAGGACAGTACCTATATTGCAAAATTTTATGACCATCGTGTTTATCATCATTAGACTCTATGTTATGCTAACTTTCAGGTGTGCAAAACGATATGTTTATATACATTAGATTGAGGGGCATATGAGTTGTAGGCAAGTAAGATTGAAGATTAGATACGTAAAAGGATTTACTTTCTTTTTGTCTTGCAAAAGCGCTTAGCATGTTGAGGTTCTTCATCTTGAGAACAACCTGTAAGATCAAAGAATGAGACTTTGATGAAGTCGATGAACTCTGAAACGTGATGAGTGGATACTGAACATCAACAGAACTGTAAGGTATTTAGCATTAAGAGATATGAGTACCTTTCCTTCATTATTTAAGATCACTACGACTGATCTCAGCAGATACCGTCCTGTTTCAAATTTGGGGATTAGAGAGAAGACATAGCTTGAGATTATACGGTACTTTTATTTATCTTTTAACATATAGATTATCTTCCATCATGACTGAAAAAACATTGATCATAACTCATACCATCTGCCATCTCAATATTGAGGTCTGCACCTTTGGCCAGAATTTCGCTGCATTTCTCAAAGTTGAAATCGGCTTCATTACCATCCTCGAGTGTTAGCACCAGTGAGCTCCCGCTTAATCTGTTCTTGCATGGCGATCTGGATTTGAGAGTGTCAGCTCCTTTTATTGCTGCTACAAAGTGGCATATTTGAACAAGTGAGAAGATATTATGACTGACAAACTTATGTTGTCTTTCGGCATAGAATTTGTTGTCCTAATATGAAAGTAATGGCTCATACACGTTGCAGCAGCGGCTGTTAGTGTGACTATCTCGCTGGCTGTTGTGCCGCTGATTGCTGAGCCTATCACACTGCTCAGCTGCTCCCTCTTGGCTCCCATCGCCTCAGCCACCTTTGCACACTGTGCAGCGACCAAGGCCGCTGCAGAAGCAACAGCACAAGATTCATCTCTCTCACCGTGTTTTGAGTTCTCTGCTGCTAATGCAGCCAGTGCAGCTGCAACGCCTGCTACTGATATTGCTGCATGGACCTCCGCCTTTTGTAATCTCTGCTCCTCCTTTCGCCTCTGCTTCATCTCTTTCAGCCATTTCTTGATCGGGACATGTTTAAATGGGGCGAGCTTCCATGACATCTGCATTCACAGTTACATATTGAAGCTCTATACCATAAACACAAATACACACACTTAGTTACTTACCCATTTCCTTTTGAAGTAGCTGCTATAATTCACTTCTGGGTGCATAGCTTGTTGCATCCATATCCATGACTGAAAGTAGTCAGTAATTCTATCAGTGCAACACAAATCTTGATAACAATTCACCATATTGTTTGATGTTCTCTTTACCTTAATGTCGCTGGAGTTCCAAGGAGGCAAGAACTTATCTCCATCATCTAACTTTGCACTATTGTTGGTCTTCTGCAAGTATATACACACACATATTCTGTCACATAAACATGCATATATAGTTTGTGATAACAGAATAAGCTAAAGCTAGACAGACAACTTACTATGGAGGGAGGCTTTGCATCGCTCTCAAATATCTTTATAGAGCTGTCGTGAAGCACGAGTGATCGCTCCTGTGTCTGAGGCTGTAGAGTTTGAACTGCAAAGTCGCACCAAGCATGGGAGAGGAAATCCATCGTCTCCGGATGAGCTTGAGAGAGTGTTGGATTGCAGTCTGGATCCATCTTTGCTAAGGCCATAGAGTTTGGAAGAGATATGTTGATTCAGTTTAGGAAAATTGTAAGATTTTTTTCTTTACTCTTTGTGGCTTAATATACATTATATTGAGCTTTACTACCAGCATATGGTCCATAAGCATCTATAAAGTTGTTGATTTGGAGCTGTACTGTGAACCCAAAAAAAAAAAAAAGTAAAAAATAGAGTGAAAATAGGGGACAAGAGAGCCTAACACATCATTAGAACTTGTTGTATCATCCTTATTGAGTTGTGTTACTTTCCATTAAAAACGCATTCCATGCATGTATGATGTATCAGTTGAGAAAAAAAAAATGCAACTGTGATAATTGAAAGCCATGGCTAATAGTGATCCAGATTGGTTCCCAATGAAAATCAGGTCCAATTCTAGACTTGAATGGGCATATATGTGAAATCTTTTGGAGGAATTCGAATTCAAAGTCTACATCTTTAAATTTTAATTGGAGTTCGAACTGGAGTCGTTATTCTATGAAACGACAAACAAAAGTTTGGCTAGTGAAGAATGTTTCTTAATATTAATTCTAATAAAATACTAGTACAGTGTAACAATTTTTCTTATTAAGATATGTATAAATTCACATAATGCACACATATACTTAATAGAAGTTGGTAGATGATCCAGACCTGTTTAAGAGTTCATCTAATGGAAGTTTAGATCTATCCCTCCATCATTAAAATCAAGATTAAACCCATTTTAGATATAAAAAGAAACTTAAATATACTATAAAAGAATTTGAATGATGAGATGCTGCTACAGTTGGAAAAGATTATAAAATGATCAACTTTGGATTATTATATTTTGGATTATATGTTGATGGAAGTTAGGAGGAGCCCATTAGGCACATATGCATGTTTATGTAGATAAGCAGATTTTGTTGGAGAAAAGCACCCAATTTCAATAGGAAAAAACAACACATGCTAGCTACACAAAAAGATAAACAGGTGTTCTTAAATCCTTTTGGGCCCTTCACTTTGGCATCTTTAAATTGGTACCAGAAACTCTAGCTAAGCATGGACAATATGTTACTTGAATTATTAGAAGAAGAAAAAAAAAGAAAAAAAAGTAGAAGAGGGAAGATGTGTATAACTGAAGTTAGATTATTTTATCTAAAAAGCAAAGCTGTGTACCGCCTTGATAAACAAATGAAATCAAGATTAGCTTTTAGATTGTAATGATGGTGGACAAATGATCGAGCCAAACTACTTTTCCTCACTGGGCATGTATAATTACCTTTTAAGATTATTCATTATTGATTATTTGGAATAGTCATGTGATAAGACAGTACTAAGTATGCTTGCCTCATTTTTATTTTTATTTTGGTTTCGTTAATATAGTGAAGAGCAATGAAGGATCTAGGAAACGTTTATCGTGGGGTCGTCGTACAATTTTTTTTTATGTGTTTTCCTTTTTAGTTTTGTCTTCTACAATAGTACTCGCATATCTTTCTTTGTTCTGCCACTAAATTTCCCTCATAATATGTATAATATTGGGGCGGTGCTGCCACATGTGGGGTCGACAGTAGCTCGAAATATCGAATTTAATGGAATTTTTCGATACTCATGAGCCGACGCGACCCCACCTACATCCGCGTTGGTGAAGAGAGAGACTTGTCTAATTCCTAATTTATCCTCATTGGCAGAAAAAAGTTAGAAATAGAGTAGATGAAGATGATGATAATAATAATAATAATAACAACAACAACAACAACAACAACAACAATAATAATAATAATAATAATAATAAAAAATTCAATAGTTGCATGTGCAATGAATAGAGATGCAACATCAAAAGTAATTAGCGTTAAGTATTGATACTTTATTGGTCAAAAGAAACGTAAAATATATTTTAGTACGGGAAAAATCATTTGATTTTGGCAATAGCGGTTTCAAGACTGTGAAGTTTCCAAGGAACTCCACATTAGTTGTAATCAACTTTCCCAATTCTATTTATTGTAATTATAAATACTAACCAAATGAATAATATATCTTTAAAATATGTATTATGATCCATATGTAACCTGCTTTACGGTTGTGATGCTTTATTAATAGTTTAATTCTCCTTAATTGTTTTATCAGTTAAGTGTCTGCGTCTACGTATTAATGTGAATCACCTAATAAGATTAGACATAAATTATTATACCCCAATTTTAGGAAAATATAAAGAATAAAGTATTTTTTGAAGGAGATGAAGATACTATAACTGTAGATATAACATCTTCTCACAATTGGAGAAAATTCTTCTCTTTTCAAATTGAGAGAGAAGATGCAAAAACTAGTAAACCATCAACTTAATCTTCGGTAACAAATATAAAGTGATCGAAACTCTCAACTGCATAAGTAAAAATAATTCTTGTGCAGATCTATTACATACTTGATTGGTGGAACACGAAATTTCTTGACTAATTAAAAGATTATGAGTATACATTCATTAATTTTTTTTGAATCAAATTACTCTAAATCTCAAATCAAATACAAAATGATAACTGTACGTTTGTATACAAAATTATAACTGTACGTTTGTATATAGTCATTGTTGATTTTGTGCAACAAAATTAATAAAATAAAATAAAATAAACCCCATTAAGAATTAACCCTAGATGCTAATTAATTTTCTATTGTTAGTGATTTTCTGAAGTAAGACCGCATATTTAGTTTCTTATTTTATTATATGAAGCGGTAATAATATGGTACGTATTATATCTCCAATTTTTAATCATATACATATGTATAAGTATAATATATTCAGCCACCAAACTTGGAGTTTTTCTAAAGAAAAATATTGCTACAAGATAATAAATACAATGAGGTTGCTTTATTAGTTTGACTTCGATTCCATGCAATCATACCAGTGACATAGCTAGTCTTTTCATTCAGTGGGATTTTTAAAATTCATAAAAAGAATTTTTACATTAGTGGATCCCCAATTTTTACATCAGCACAACCAAGCGTAACACACGTACATTAGTGGATCACCAATTTTTACAATTATTTTTTAATATTACTTTTTCTTTTTCTTTTTTCAGTAAATTAGGAAGAGAAAATAAATTGGACATCAAATACTGACCTGACCATTATAATGGGCATGTGATACGATTGGCCTATAGGTTCGTCGAAAGTTTGGAGTTCTCTAATTAGATGCAAATATATTGTAAAATATATAATGATGAGAAATCAGCTGGGAAATTTCAAATTATATATAGATCTATATCTATTGCCTAGTATACATATGAATGAGGCTACGAGCTCTACTGATGTAGAGGAAAGAAGCATGGACGTTTGTAGCGCGGGATAGTGCCAAGTGTGTTCAATGTGTGTGTGATGGTGGGTGGGATGCTGCGATAGACGAGTAATGTGCGGGAAGTAAAAGAAGCGAGACAAATAATTAAGACAATGAAATATAACTTTATTGCAAGGAGCGGAACTGAAGGTGTATGTTTCCAACAAAGGGAAGTCAATATTTTTGTGAGGCCCCAACCCAAGCCCAATACCAAGGTTTGTGGGAATTTCCTTAATTTTCCACACCTCTCTCTCTAACCTCAAGTAGGTATTTATAGCTATAATTCAAAGTACTAATCCTAATAAGACTCGATCTAGACCTAAAAGATAGGCACAATATCATTTTGAGATACAATGCTATCTTTTACGAAAAGATAAGAACAAACACGAAAAGATAATGACACAATGAAAAGATAAAGACACATGATTATCTCCTAAGGAGATAAGCCATAAATGATAAACTAGAAGACTCTACTAACTCTAAGTACTCTACTCATATGCATCTTGCGCCAAATTGTCCTACGCGCACGCTCGCTCTTGCACGCGTCCTTGCGCCCGACGCGCGCGCGCCTGTTGCCTTCGCACGCGGCGCCTCTCTTGCATGCGATCCTTGCCTCCTCGAGGCCTTGCGCTGTGCTACCCATGTTATGCGTCTCCCGTGTGGAATCGCTATCATCTACCGAGTTACATTTTGTGTCAAAGTTTCATGCTTTGGTCTATAACAAACTTTGTCTATGACACAGAGGTCACATGTAGATGTTATGGTAAGTTAGTAAGACAACTTATAAATGCATGTTCTCGAAAATGACATTGGCGCGCTCAAACTAACTGATATAACTATCATTGTCGACATCATCATTTAGATCACCCGCCTTATTATTATTATTATTATTATAATTTATTGGGTTAATGATCGAATTTATCCTAATTTTTAGTAATTTTATCAATTTAATATAACTATTAAAATTTATTAATCTATTCAAACTTTTATTAATTGTGTCAATTCTATTTCAATCTTTCCAACTTATCAATCTTTTCTTCATCATTCAAACTTGTATCAATTTTTATCATTGAAATTTTACTATAATGATTGAGTCGTATCATGATGTGTTGGAGAATAACCTATTAATTTGCTCTGAAAAATAAATTGTATTCGAAGATATTAATATTTCACATTAATTTTTATTTTTTATAAATAATTATATAATTTTTTTTGATAAAGTTAATACAAATTTGAAAGATAGGGATAAAATTGATAAGTTTGAAAGATTAAAATTGGTACAATTGCTAAAGATTATGATAAAATTGATAAATTATAAAGATTGAGATAAAATCGATAAAATCATTAAAGATCGGGATAGAGTCCAACATTAACCATTATTTATTTTATTTGAGATTGGTTTGAATGTATTTTCGGTCACCTAATTAGAATTTCCGAGTGACATCTGTAGTTCACATGCAGCAAAATTAGAACCAAAAATGGTTAAAACTGCTACATTCATAAAATGCCGCTATAAATTCATTAATTATAGTGTTTTTAATTAGTCCTAGCATCAATAATAATTAATTGATGGAAATAAATAGTTTGCAGGAGAGAGGGATAGCAGAATTTAATGATATAGTAATTGGCATGAATACTGTTTCATGGCTTCATCTGTACATAGATATTTATATTACATTTTCCGATACCGCATTTACCTCCACCACTTCCACCATCATCTACATCCAAAAATAAAGCTAAGAAAAAGGCACATATTAATATTGCAGAAGGCGAATTCAGCTGCATAATATATATAGGTTCATCCGATGGCAGCAAGACGTCGCATTACATCCACCTGAGCTCGAAGCGAGACGATATAGTCTAGGGTTTCTTGAAGCAGCGAAACCCCATCCATTTCTTCTCCACCAGGTACAAGCTTTCGAAGGGCGAGGCTTCTGTTTTTCACCAATTTCCTCGAGACTCTCCTTGCTGCTGCTTGCCGACGACAAATGTGGCTTCGTCTTAGAATTCTCCGACTGCATGTGGTCAGTCTAGTCGCGGCGGCTGTGATTTTCATTTTCTGACCTAAAATTTGTTCGACGACGGGTTTTTTGGTTGGGTTTTGAGAAATGACGTCGCACAGAAGCGCCCGCCGCCAGTGGGTCGCGGCATTTCTGGTTGAGGCGATGGCAACATCAGCTGATAATTTTATGGCGTTTTTCCTCTCCAGAATGGTTGAATCTTTCTTCGTATTTCTGCATATTTGAAGCCCCTTTATCCATTTCTCCAGGAATTCGCTTTTGAGTGATGATGATGATGATGACAACCTGCGCCTGATAATTTGCCAAGGGGGAAAGGAAAAAGAAAAAACTTTAAGAAGCAATTACCAAATTATTGTATGTGAAATTAGATGTGCAACATTGCATGAAGACATGAGGCATCAACCTTAACCAAAACACTATCAGCTCAATAGTTACCATAAATGATTATCAACCATATTATTCCTAGCTCTGGCAGTCACCAAACAATTGCACTAATTTTTGGACCATCAGTTCTAAATTAAACTAGCCAGCTATATATATGAAGAGATATATCTAAATTAGTGCTATTAGCTAGCATGAAACTAAGAGGATTCATTATAATTACTACGTACCTTGCTTTCATGGTACGAACTTGATAGCAGCAGAAATCCAGGTGAGAGGTCAGATAGAACAATTGCAGAAGAAATTGGAAAATTTTCTTGGGATCCAACGAATAAGTGTAGCAGAAGCGAAGCATAGAGAGAGAGAGAGAGAGAGAGAGAGAGCAAGAGAAGAGGAATGAGAGATGAGAGGAAAGTGAATAAAGCCAATTTATGTGGAGAAAGAAGAGGTTGGTGGTGGGACAGAGAGAGAAAGACACAGCACATGCGGGCACATGCAATTATATGGCCCGCATGTCAAAACCCTAATTTAAGATAATGTTGACATTTTTGGGGCTTATTATATATGTTTATGCGTATATATATCTGTAATTGTATGCATTCCATTATATGTTCATGCCTTTTTGATGCAATGTAAACCTAACATTTGTAACGTTCCCTGTGACAATACAACATCCACATACAGATTAATTAAATAAACATAAGATGCGTGAAATTAAGGCGTTGAAATATGGGATATGAAGATTTATTTTGGACATAAATATTTTTGGAAACGAGATATGTCGCAAGGAAAATCATTACCTGGTACTTTTTTTTCCTACCATTCACAGTAAACATGTAAATTTTTTTAATTGGAAGTTTGGAAATTTGGGATCCTTAACTTGGCCACTCATTCTTGCAAATTAAAAAAATACCACTAAACTAGTGTTCGTAGCCACAATAAATGTATAAGAGGTAAACAGCATTTGAGCCCCATAATTATGGGAAGTTCCATAATTATGGATATGCATTGCTAGAATTAGGGAAGTATGCATAATTTAAAGTCTGATGTTCTGTCAAATTTGAAAAACAAATGAACCTCTTCCGATCGATATTTGTCCAAGTTTGCATGACATGTCCCAATAATTTATCAACATTTCAACACGGTCCTTTGACATGTATCTAACTTATATTTAGTTCCCTCGAAATTCTTGCATAACTAATTAATGAACTATATATATAGCAAGATTTTGAACTTAATTAAGTCCATGCATACAATGTAACTTCTTGAGCACTAACAAAATGCTATAATTTGGCCATTTTAATTATTATGTGTCCAGAAAATCGGATGATGTCCGTTTATTTCCATGTAACTTTGTCTATACCTGATTGTAGCACGTACATTTGGCATTCACGCGGTAGCCATAATGAAATCTTAACATGTATTGATTAAACATATTTCTCAAAATTCAGACCATACAAAATAATAAATTAAAATTAAGGTTACATATTGGAATTCGCTGAAAATAGGATGATCACACAATTAGTTTCATATGTTTGATTTAGACATCCATCTTATCTCTAAACAAGTCAATAATTTCATCAATGTCTTGAATAATAGGACATTCCTCTCATCAAGGACCGATTACTTTTAGTTTCTTTAGATGATGAGATAAGCCGATAAATTTTACTCTTATATATGTAACAGTAGCAAAATAATTGAAAAAGATGAATAGTTATAATTAAGCAAGCCTTTAGCCACATATCGACCTAGTTGATGGCCAACAAATATGACTTGCCATTCGAATACTCGGTATATTTCATCATTGATAGATTTGAACAGGATAAAATAGTATTTGATATTTCTGTATTGAGACAAATTGAGTAAGATTTAATAATTCGATCTCGATGCACAGTTTCATACAGTGGCCGAGTTTATTAATTTATTTTTGAAAAGCACATCCAGTGTGAGTATATGTGGATCTTGCAAATTAAAGAAAAACTCAAGATAGTAGGTGGTCTATGTTCTAGAATAGATAGATAGCGTATATCTGATTTATTTTCATAGAATCAAGAAAGCATATATGTATGTAACCATACTTGAGGCTGGGGGACGAAATCAATTAATGAAGAATAATGCATAAGTATACGTATACAATAATTTGCGGAATTAACGGGGTTAGCAGAAATTTACCTAGATCGTTTCTAGTAAAGGTTTGATATACTGATCATAATTCGTAATCACATACGCGGAAGACGAATTGCTTTTCACGACACTTTCTTCCAAAAAATAGATGAGAAAATCAAATTAGAATGTATGAGTTTCATTTGTTTGTGGTTTTGAGTTCGTTGTCAATTGTTTTCATGTATACTTGAAGTAATTAATTTGGTGTATATATAAGGAAATGACATAATTACCTCATGTAATTATTTTTCCAATAACAAGAACTACCACGAAGTGGTTAATGCCCATAATGGGCGAATATAACCAACAATTAAGAACTAGCTTTCTACCAAAAAGTAGGATTTGGCACGATCCGGGAAATATGCATCAAAAAGATGAAAGGGCTCACAGAATCAGAATCACTTGAAAAAATATATTCGAGATTTGAATTTAAATTTATATTAGATGATATATTTTTAATTATAAATATACTATTAAAATATAAATGTAATTAGGAAATTGACTCATCTCACAATAATACATTCTCACACAAATTTCACCCACTCTTCGCTTCAATTATAAAAAATAAATATGAACTAAAAAAGTACATGGAACCTAACTGTGGGAACTAATCGTAACTCTTCTTTTTGCCACGTTAACGATGCAGGAATATCCATATTCAAATGGAGAATGTATTTGCAAACTTAATTGAAATATATGCAGAATTCTGACGTCTTACCGAAGGACTATGGGGCTATCTATGTCACTCTGTTCATTTCATGAGGTTCTGGCCATGTGTAGGGTTTTTTTTACTAAAACAATGTTGATGAGGCCGTAGAGACCTTTGTTATGGTCTATTCCTCCATGCTCGTTTGAACTTCTCCTATTGATAAGAAGGGGACTCATTAGATCACAAACACAGACACACACACCCACACACACACACACACATATATATATTATATTATATTATATTTATTTATTCTATTTTCCTTGTCCACCAAAAAAAACTGCCCTATCTATATGATGAAATACATTAATTAACTTATAGTGTGTATTTCAACACTAGTGTTGATGAATTAATAAATAATGTAACAAATTATCTGATGGATGCTTATTTTGGGAAATTATGTATCATTCGTTAAAAAAAAAAAGAATAAAGTAGAGATACAACATCTAGACTTTGAAAACTGTCCATGAATATATGTGTCGTCAATCATCCCGTGGATGATGGATTCCTTCAGTCGCTTTGACGATTGTGGGATCGATGTTGCTTTGTCGAGATTGTAGTGCAATTATTGGGATGATATCTCTTTCTGCCATTGGTCCAACATGCTAACCAATATTGACTTCCATTGCTTAACAAAGATAATTATTTGGATTGCAGTTTCTATGAAAAGTCCAAAGAATAATATTATCTTGTTTTCAGTTGTATACTATATAGTACATATATTTTAGCAATTGACATAATAGGACTCGATAAATATAAACGAGCTCAATTTTCCGGTGTTAAGTCATAGAGTGTTCTTGACTGTGTTATATATATTTAGCTCGAAAAAGAGAACAAGAAGTGAAAATTTTAATTTCACCCGATTAAGGAACGTCGTCATTTCTGTCGTCAGGAGACAAGAATTAGAAAAATCCACATCCATTTCACTTAATCCAATTAGGTAGAACACATATTCAGTTCCAAATTTCCGAAGCCTGGCCAGGGGCGGCCGGTGGCTTGATTCTTGTCTTTCTGCCTTTTAATCTAGTTTGTCATGTAATACCCCACTAATAATTCCACCTCATATTTTTACAAGACTATGAAACCTTTTCTTATTGCTTTCATATATCTAAATGTTGATCGCGCGATTCATGTGCAATCCCAAGACTCCCTAATCTCATTTATATATGGAGTACTCAGTTCTTTGTAGTGTCCGGTGCTCCCATAAATATTCAATGAATAATAAATACAATGAATCTGTGCAGCGATAAAATATAATTTTTACGATAATCCACTTCTATATATGATGCTATATACTCATTTACAAAATAAATATTATTATATATTAATTTATCATTTCACAAAACTATCCATATTTTCATCCTCATACTTAGCGCATCCAATTTTATACAATCAAAAATATAATTATATCATATATGTATGGAAAGGGAAAAAATGTTGTGGAGAAACAAGGGAACCCGCACGGAGGCATTTAAGACGATGAAAGTCGGATGAGGGATGCATGTGCACACATGGGAGTGTCTTAAGAAAGCTCAACACTCTTCAATTTCCTGCAATCATTACCGCTGTTCCATGTTTCCATTTATTGATACTCCAAGCTATTTAGTTCTTCATTTTTATAACTTGATATTGTGCCAGATCACATATTTATTGTACTATTAACTATTAAGACGAAGTCATTCCTTTTAAGCAGGACCACACGTATTATAATTTAATAAATTAAGTCGACAATCCCTAGCTTAGGACCAGAAGAGGTCTAGGAACTAATCTACATCGTTGAATATAACAGCATTGACTTGTAAGTAAACCCGCGTTTAAAGGGTTGTGAACACTCTTTAGATCCACAATTTGGAAAATAAATAAATGAGTCGATCACGCAACTTATCGATTAGGCTATTCCATCCATCTATTGACAGGATAGAAATGAGCACACACCATGAATATTAACAATCAATCGGAAATAGTTAATGGGCACAACCACATGTTTGGCCTACTTGAGATAGAGACCATTGATGGAAGAGCATAACAATAATAATAAAGATGCATGAAGATGATGTAGCCATCGAGAATCTTTGAAGAAGCCATGCACGTGTGCCTCATCAATTCTTGAGGCCCCCCAAGTTTGAGATAGCAATAATACCCTTTCACTATCTATCCATGAACGATAGATATCATTTCTCCACCATCACTCGCAATCATGTCAAACTACATCAATTAGCTGCGCCACAAATTTACATTTACATCTACATAGATTGTGTATATTGTTGTATTACAATTGCAATCCTATAACTACTCAAAACGGTTGATTTAGTTGTTGTACAAACTATCAAAAAAACGAAAAGGCGAAGTTTTACTAAGCAATTTTCTGTCAATAGAAATGAAAAAATAGAAATTTTCCTTCACTAATTACCGGCCGCCTATCCGTTGGAAAATTTATCGGTGGTTTACCGGCCGGTCTCCGGCGGATTTTGGCGCCATATGTGCGCGCCAACATCACTGTCGGGTTTACCGACGGATATCTGTTTGCCGATGTTACTGGCAACTAGATTTCGCTGGTAAACTTATTTTAGAAAATTAATTAAATAAATAATTTATTTTTACCAGATGATATATGTCTGCCGGTACTACCAACGACATGATTGCCATTAAAGTTAATTTTAGAAATTAAAGGAATAAAAATATTATTTTTACCGACGGATATGTAGGAATGCCCACGGTTCCGAACTGTCGGTTCCGGTTCCGAGGGCATCAGAACCGTAACTGAACCACTAAGGAAGTTGCCGGTTTTGGTTTGGAACTGGAAACTGTTGGTTTCGGTTTCGGTTCCGAACTGCCGGTTTCTGGCGGTTCCGGTTTCCGCTTTTGGCGGTTTTTTAATAAAAATAAATAAAACCAAGTTGATTAAAATATGAAATCTAAGACGAGTGTAAGTCTATCAATAATTAATAAATTATAGTAATGATTAACGAATAAGAGAAATTATCTAACAGCACATCCAATTATCTGAAATTAAACACTTGGGCAATCACATTCCAATTGGATATTTGGGTCAATTGCTAACTTATTGAGTTTGTTAATACTGCAGTAATATTTGGAATGTGCTCGACCAAGTATTTTTGGAGAACTGTGAATTCTTGTTAACACAAGATGAGTGAGTTATAAGGAGGATGATGGAAGTAGAGGTAGAGAAAAGAGAATTCTTATTACTAAAAGAGGAGTAAGTTGAAATAAGAATGATGAGAAAATATTTATATATAGATAAAATGAGTGAAAAAAATTTGAATTTGAATTAGAAATTTGAAGAAAAAAAATCGAAAAACCGCTCGCACCACCGGTTTTATGCAAAACCGCCGGTTTTGGCAGAAAATCGCCCGTTTTACAGCAGAAACCGGCAGTTTTTCGCCTGCAACGTCGGCCTAGTCCTGCTGCCCTACCCTCCCTAGCCCTGCAACGTCAAACCGGCGGTTCCGGTTTCGTTTTTTGGAACTGCAACCGAACCGCCGAAACCGAATTTTCGGTTTGGGTTTAACTGTTTCCAGCGGTTCGATTCAAAAACTGGAACCAACAGTTTCGGTTTCGGCTAAAACCGTCTGTTCGATTTTAACCACCCACCCCTATAGATATGTGTCCGCCGATAATTTTAATTGCAGAAATTAAATAAATAAATAAATTACTTTTTCCTCACTAAATTTTAATTTAATGATTGGCTTCTTTTTTCACAAACTCTAACCTCATTACTCATTTCTCTCTCTCACGCCTCCCTCTGCCCATTTCTCATATTTCTCTTTCTCTATCTGTTCACAATCGTGTATCCCTAATTCAATTCAGCAGATTAGCGAAGCCATAAACCTTAATTTCAGTAGCAAAAGCAGCAGCAGAAATAATGGGCGAGACGAAGGAGATCGAAGCCTACGAGGAGGAGCTTCTCGACTACGAGTAAGAAGAGGAAAAAGCATTGGGGATTCTGGTTTCTTATTCTTCACATAATTTTCGCCGCCAATGCTCGTCGCTGGATTCTGGTTTCTTCGCTATAAATTCAGTAGCAGAGCTCATGGACTCCAAGCGAAAGTATACTTAAGAAATCTCTTCTATCTCGAGGTAATTTTGGGGGTCACTGCACTTCGAAAGTAAGTTTTCTCTCTATTGGCAATTTGTGCATGTGAATTTTGTTGTGGGGATTTGATAATTATGGGAATAGTAGTCAGGATGAGAGCAGAGGTAACCAAGGTAGGCAATTTGATTTTGTTAAAAAATTTATATATTTTTTTTAATCTGATTTTTGTTGCGTTTTTAATTTTTTTCTTTGGGTTGAATTTAAACACGACAATCAGTTTAATAGCACGTATTTTGTCGGTTATTACTATTGCATGTATGCATTGACGGACGTACTAAGGCCCCGTTTGGTAATGCTGCTAAGGCCATGATTAGATAATTAATCGTGGCCCAATAGTGTTATATTGGTGTTTGGTAGCCCACATATCTTTTATCTCGGCCCGTCGGGCCGCGGTTTATTTATCCTAAGCCCGATTTGAATAGTGCTGTTTTCTACCATTTTGGCATGTTTCCCAATCGCAGCCATTAGGTGCGATAGTGCACTGTTGGCTCCAGATTTCCTCTATACCCCTGCTCGGGTTCTCCAACCTACCCTCCCTCTCTCTCTACGCTGATGCAACTGTACTCTCTACTCTCTCCTCTCTCTCTCGACCGCGCTCTGTGTTTCCGGCGTTGTTGTGTTGCACCTTGTGGCTGCATGTGAAAATTGGGGCTTCGATTTCTCCGATCCCCTTCGATTGGGTTTTCGGATCTTGCCTCTCCGTCTCCGTTTCTCCGATCTCCGCCGATGAGACTGTCTATCTCTCTCACTCTGTCGAGCCGGTGACGACCGGCGGTAGTGGTGGTTGTGCGCCTGCCGCCACGGCCGCCGTTTCTCCGACCTCTACCTC
>JAYDZE010536906.1:0-15036 GCA_034509125.1 Monilaria moniliformis
GGATCTTGTTTGCATTCTTGACCTCACTCCTTTGCTGCAGGTGATCAAGTAAACAAAAAGGGTGGCATGACTGGTGGGTTTTATGACTATAGGCGTTCCAAACTGAAATTTATGAGCACCATTAGACAGAATATGAAGTCCGTTAAGGCAAAGGAAGATGAATTGAATAAAATCAGAGACAAACTTCAAGATATCCTTTGGAGAAAATTTCTCTTTGTTTTCATTAAATGGGTTTATCTAATAGTATGTCTTTATTCTTGCTCTGTATCTGTTTGCTTGAATGATTTCCTGTTGACATTGTAGCAAATGCCAAATCTCCTCTTGGTCCTGGTTCACAACTACTTTTGACTTAATGTTTGTTCATAAGCCATTATATGTATCAGCATTTTTGGCTGTCATCATTAGTAATAGGCTTATGCTGTAGGACTCTAGCTTATCTATGCATGGGTTTTTTCTGTACCTTGTTTTATGGTATTTCCTACATAAAAATCATGAAGTGCTGGAATTGTAATGTTATCCAACTACTGCTAATTCGTTCAATATATCTCTTAAAAATAATTCTTTATCAGTGGTAAGGTCATTCTTGTTTAAGGATTACAGTGTAGTAAATATTCTACTTCGAATTTTGGCCTTTTGTTTTCACTGAGCACACCCCACTTACCGACCAGAAAATCAATGAGCTAGTGGCTGAGCAGCAAAAAAATGATGCCAAAATGGCTCATGAAAAATCTATACTTGAACAGCTGAAGCAGGATGTAATGAACGCTGAGAAGCAAAAGCATTCCATCTTGAAGTCACTTGAGAAGAAAGTGAGTCAATGTTGGAAAATGATAACTAGATGTCAAAATATGCTAATCCTTCCTTTATACATTTGTTAGTATAAGTTATTATTAGTATTATTTCTGTAATTATTGTTTTTTTGTTTACATATTTTGTCTTTCCTTTTTTCAGGAGAAGCTCCTTTCCAGTGTATTACATCAAATAGAGCAGAATAGAGCTAATATTGCTATGAAGAAAGATGAAATGGGAACTGAACTTGTTGATCACTTGACACCAGAAGAAAAAGAGTCCCTCTCTCGCTTGAACCCTGAAATAACTAATCTGAAGGAGCAGCTAATTACCTGCAGGAGCAACCGCATGGAGGTTAAATATTAATTTAAGTTTTTTACTGGATGGTTGCTTTGGATGGTTCTCCTTGATGTACATTTGCCATTGTCCATTGATAGACTGAAACAAGAAAAGCAGAGCTGGAGATGAATCTATCTACCAATCTTGTTAGGCGGAAGGAAGAGTTGGAGGCTGTAATGCTATCTTCAGACAATGATGCGTTGCAAGCAGAAGCTGAGTTGAAAAGGCAGGAGCTAATGGATGCCAATTCATCAGTTGATCAATTGACCCAGGAGCTAAAGAGTGGGACTTCCTTTTCTTCATTCTCAGACTTCAACTTGAGGTCATATCATTTTGCCGCATCTTAACACAGTCATCTTCTACAGGCTTAACTCAGAGTATAGATGAGAAGAATAGGAAAATGGAAGACATTAAAGTTGAAAAGGACAAGCTAAAGGTAATATATATAATGTATATAATGTTCTCTCATTACTAGCCCTTCTCTCTCTTCATGTCTGTTCATCATCTTTTTTTTTTCTTTTTTTCTTTTTTTCCTGTTTCTGAGTTTGTATTTTAGTAGATGCTAAACACATTCTTGCATTGGTAGAGATTTGAAGATGAGTACCAAACTACGCTCCAGGATGAAGCAAAAGAACTGGAACAGTTATTGAGTAAGAAGAATATATATGTGGCCAAGCAAGAGGAGTACTCAAAGAAAATTCGGGAATTGGGTCCCCTATCATCAGATGCTTTTGAAACGTAATCTTCAGATCCAAATTCTACCTTTGCACTATAATTCTGTGTACTACTGCTATATAACTGCTTGTTGGCAGATTGCTTTCCAAGTTATGCCTCACATGCAAATTTCATATAGAATCGTCAAATTATAAAAAATGATTGGGTCGAAACCTACCAATGATGCTATATCTATAGTGGTTGGTTTAGATATCTTTGACATAAAGTCGAAATAAAAAAACCCACTTGATTGTGCTGTTGATTCTCCCCTATTCCCAAATCCAATCTTGTTTTGTAAGAATCTAAAAAGTATAAGATTATCAAGAGGTCATTGGAACACATTTTGGTGCAGGTACTTTTTCATCATGTAGAACTTCCTTGATGATATTTGGAGATCATAATCTAATGTCAAGTACTTGGAAACTTTGTAGAAACTACTCAGCTGGCTACAATCAGTAATGAACTGATTTAACTATTGCTGAGTTTTCTTAATGAAATGTGGAGAAAAGTGTCATCAATGCATTCATGCCTTTTGTGATTGGGATAACCAAATAATTTAGGTTAGGCTACTCTTTAGTTTTGGTGAGAGCTTGAGACAATGATCCTTGTACTGTAACAGAATTTTCCCATTAAATAACTGTAGTATTTGTTGTGACAAGTTGAACAAGTTCTATGTTTATTTATCGGTTATTAGCCAAATATGATTCCTTTCTGCAATAACTAAGAGTTTCTGTAAAAATAAGTACATGTCAATTCCCCTAACAGTCTGTAGGTACACATCAATAAAGTGAAATGCTTAGATAACTGCCAGTTACAACAATTAGTAAAATTGAGTATATATTCAATGAACACTAAATGACTGAATCCTGATCCAGTTCTGGTGGGAAAATTATATTGATATAGGTGGCCAAAACTCAGCTTTTACATTATGTATGGATGTATAAATATAGAGACTCATGCTGGAACAAAGAATTATCTGTACCAGTGCAGTACCCTCGTATGCAAAGTTGCTCCTTAGCTTCATCTAACATGTAGTGATTGATTTATGGCTTAATTACTATACTTTCTTCACGTAATTTGAAGCTACATATACAGTTTTTTTTCCTTCAAAACTGTTGATTTCTGAAGCAAGTTATTCGATCTCCGAAATGCAAGTCATATGACAATGGAAAGACCTTATGGACCCGAGTGTCTTAGTCTGCTCCTATTCGGTTTATCTGTTTGCATGGGCTAATAAGTTGATTCCTATCATCTGCTATAATTCTTTTTTATCCTTGATCTTTGGTGCTATTGGAGTTCTTTCTAACAATAATTTTATGTGATGCCCAATCTAGGTACAAACGGAAGAGTATTAAAGAATTATATAAATTGCTTCATAAGTGTAATGAGCAACTGAAACAATTCAGCCATGTTAACAAAAAGGCGCTTGATCAGTATGTCAATTTCACAGAGCAAAGAGAAGAGCTCCAGAAAAGACAAGCTGAGTTGGATGCTGGTGATGAGGTAAAGTCATTCATATCATCATGAAATTCTCCTATGAAGTCTGGATAGCATATGTGGATGGATTTTTGACTTTTTACTCATCTTTGATAGAAAATCAAAGAACTCATATCTGTTTTGGATATGAGGAAGGATGAATCAATTGAGCGTACGTTTAAAGGCGTAGCCAAACACTTTCGAGAAGTATTTTCTGAACTCGTACAAGGAGGTCATGGCTTTTTAGTTATGATGAAGAAAAAGGTTTGTAATTTCATCATCATAGATAACATTTGTCGATGGTTTTGACTTGTTGCGTTCTGTTCCCCTATATATCTTTAAAGATAAAATTACACAGTACATATTGTGCTATGTTAAAATTTAAAAATGAATGTAACAACTGAAGGTAATATGCAAAGCTAAACAATAATTTGGCAGCATAAAGTTTTATTCAACCACTATCATATAAACTGTGACAAGTATTAGCCTTTCATTCTATGTCGGTGGAAGTTGTAATTTCTGTATCTATTCAACTTCCATTAATCTTTTGCATGATGCCATCACTATCAATAAAGGTTAGACCTCAAAGTGCTAGGTCAATTGAGTTCAAGTGTAAGAATAAGTGCTGATAAAAGTTCTTGGTTTTTTTTTTTTGTCTCAGCTGTACAATGTGTTCACTTCTCTAATTTAGCCTTCAGAAATTGCTTACATGTGATGGACTGTTCTTTAATGGAAGCACATGGAAATATCTGTTATACTCATCTTCTTTCTTTTAGTAGCATGTTATTTATTTTCAAGTGCTCTTCTGTGTGATTTTTTTACAATTAAAATGGTTTTCAGGATATGGAGGATGCCGATAATGATCTAGATGATGATGAACCTCGTTCAGTGGAAACTGAAGGCAGGGTTGAGAAATACATTGGTGTCAAAGTGAAGGTTTGTGATTAATGTATTGTCCTCATGTGTTATTATCAATAAACTTTTTTACTATTAGTATCCTTATTATCTGCTACATGAACATGAACCATGGCATGTTTCTTTTAGCTTCCTCTGACGGAGGATACTTCAAAACTTTAAAACCTAAGAATCATATTTGCTTTCAGGGTGGATGCTTATTAAAGCTATTCTAGTTCTTGATTTGCATCTACATTTTTTATTTTACTTTCCCTTCTTGTGGTAGGTTTCTTTTACTGGGCAAGGGGAGACACAGTCGATGAAACAGTTATCCGGGGGTCAAAAAACAGTGGTGGCTCTGGCACTAATCTTTGCCATTCAGCGATGTGATCCTGCACCATTTTACCTATTTGATGAGATAGATGCAGCACTTGACCCTCAGTACCGAACTGCAGTCGGGAGTATCCTAGTTTATATGCTGGTTCTATTCTCGTACCTCATTGCATTTATGTCAAAAGCATTATTGTTTTCTGAAATAGCTTTTGGCGTTCTATTTGATTGCAACATAATTTTGCAAAGTTGGATAAATGATGCAAAACCTGGGTCCCTGTTCCCACTTCCCACTTCCCTGGGTGACAAGAAATTTCAACGCAGTATTCTGACTAGACTTGTATTATAATATTTTTTCATCTTGTGCTTCAACTGGTGGTTCCTTAACTAATTTGCTGTAGACATGGTCCGTCGTCTGGCAGACATGGCCAGCACTCAGTTTATTACTACAACATTTCGTCAAGAGCTAGTGAAAGTCGCTGACAAGATATACGGTGTGACGCACAAAAACAGAGTCAGCCGTGTCAATGTAATCACGAAAGAAGATGCTTTAGATTTTATCGACCATGATCAATCCCACAACGAGGTTAGCATTTCTTTATACAGTGAAAATCAAGTACACGTGAGAAATTGAGAAGTAATTGATTATTGCCTTCCAATAATTGCAGTGAGACGGGAAAATTTCCATGACAAGGACAAACCTTTGTAAATCGGCAGCTCTGTGCTAGGTAGAAAACTGATAGTTACTGGGGTATATTATATAGCTTGTGTATAAAGCTTTGATTAATTAGATGCTAATGTATTTTATGTGGTATGCTTGTACTATAGCGATTACTTATATTCTCATCTTTCGACAACCTCTATTTGAATTTGCGCGTATTTTCCATTGGGCCATTCACTTCTATCTTTCCCATCTTCATGTTTGTATGTGTGGAGGTTTTTTCGAATTAATTATATAGAAAAAAGTATTCTTATTTTAAGCCTAATTTTCATTTTTCTCCTTTGTTTTTCGTTTTTGCCCTTCTGTGAGCAACTGGAATTACTATTGAAATAAATTGTGCGATGTTAGTAATGTTTCACATTTACAAGTAACATGAGCTGCGAGTATGGTCAAATGACTTAGTTAAAACATTGGGCATTAGCATAAAAAATCATTAAATATGTAATGTAACAATTTGAAAATGACGTTGAAGGAATAACTATTGCAGCACGTGGAACAATTTTGTGTCTTATAGAGACGCGAGACCATCATGCGTCTTTACTTACTCATTCATGGTGATGCATTTACTCATTCATGGAATTAAAAAAGAAAATTCCTATATTGGAAACTTATTTTACATTGCACCGTGTGAAGAAAAAAGCCAACATTTCTCCCCCTTTTTAAAGTTAAATCCCCATGCCAAGTTGAGCGCACAACCCCATTCAGCTAAACCTCGCTTAGGGTTTAGAAGCTTCGCTAGCAATTTTCATGGCGTCTTCTCTCTCTAGAAGACTATCCGGTGCTATTCTTTCAAGGCCCACACCACTCTCTTCACTATCAAACACATCTCTCTCTTTCTGCACCAAAAGTCTATCCGATTCCGAGGCCGACTCACCCCATCCCGCCCCCGACTCCCCGCCTCCAAACCAGCAGCGCCCCTACGCCGATCGACCACTCGAAAACGGCTTGGACCTCGGCATTTACAAGGCGATATTGGTGGGGCAGGTGGGGCAGGCGCCGATTCAGAAGCGGCTGAGGAGCGGGAAAATGGTAACCCTAATTTCACTCGGAACGGGTGGCATTCGCAACAATCGGAGGCCGTTGGACAACGAGGAACCGCGTGATTACGCTAATCGCTGCGCGGTGCAGTGGCACAGGGTCTCCGTTTATCCGGAGAGATTGGCCGAGCTCGCCGCGAAGAATCTTGCCCCCGGTTCCACATTGTACGTGGAAGGAAATCTCGAGACTAAAATATTCAATGATCCGATAACTGGACTTGTCCGTCGAATCAGAGAGATCGCTGTACGTCGGAATGGGAGGATTTTGGTTCTGGGAAACGGAGCTGAAGCTGCGCAGTTTTCAAGGACTGATATGACTGGCGTTGGATATTACTGAGGTGATATTCTTTACATTGCTTGGCTAGAATGTTTATGTTGTGATCGCAATGCTCTAGGCATTAGATGAATTAGTAGTTGGATTTGGTGTTGGCCATGGATTTGTGGCAGAATTTGGCTTTTGCACCCCCTCTTTTGTTTGTCTTTATGCCATAGTATTCATGTATGTGGTATGTGTCCGTTTTCGAAGTTCCAGAATACAGTGCTACATTAAATTTGACGAGGTTGTCGAGTTTTTGTTCGCATTTCTTGTTCTTGATTGTATTGGTTATTACCTTTATGTTAATGTTATTATCCTGAGAATGTGATAACTATTAATAGAATCAGGTATTGAGGATTCCTCTTGTAAGGCCATATTAACCTACAAATTGGTGCTATGCATGCCTCGAAATTGAATTTCCTGGGCTACAGTTATAGAACTATCGTAAGCAAGGCAGTGCCTTTTAGTATTGAATTATTCATATTCTAAATGTGTTCTGATGCAGAGAGGATTGCATTAATGCATCGGTGCTAGTTATACTAAGTAAGTATTACTAACGATTTATGTCACCCTCTCTTAGGCTTAGTTGTCAGGCCAAATCCGAATGGGAACAGAGGATCATAATGTGGATCCCTAAATTCATGGCGAGCTGGTCCACTGATTTGAACCAAGTCCTAGCAAGTTTTCCAGTGAAAAACTATATTGACCAAATAGGGTAACACCTTGGCCTTCTGTTCCTGGAAGCCATGCTTCCACAAGTGCGTCTATCTTATCAAGGTAAGCCTCAACCGTCACCGTCCATCCAGATATGACAACAAAAATGCATCTGACAACCCCACAGACATTCCTGATAGCACTTGGACCTGGTTCATTTACAGTTAGATTTGTGCTGTCTCCATATTCCTCAGCATATGGGACCTCACCCACAATAACAAGCATAAGAGAAGTTCTGTGACTTGACTAGATCCATGTCAGGGTTTTCAATGTGGACAACTTGAGTAGAAGGGTCTACTGCCATTCAACTGTCCAGCCTCCACATTGATATCCAAGATTATCTGCATGAGTTCCCGCAACAAGTATCTTCTGCACATCCTTTTCAAGCGGAAGCAATGGCTGATTAGCACTTTACCGTTTTTAAGAAGCACTAGCGACCTTCTCACTGCTTCTCCGGCCAATTCCCGATGATTCTTTCCAAAAGTATGCTTCAGTTAAAATTACTATGATGCATTGCATGGGAGAAAAACTAGTAACATTTAAAACTCGACAAATTTATACAAAATGTCTCCATATTGCAACAATGATAATTATTATTGATAATGTTATCGTCACATTGTTAGTTCAATTAATGATTATAGATAGATAAAAGTAGGATTATGCATTGAACGAACAAATAATTTGTGAAATTATTTAATTATCTTTGCCAAAAAAATTTATTTAACTATCTAATGCATTCAATAAATCTAGGCGAAATAAATAAATCTATGTATCCTAATTTGCAATTAATGTTAAAATCATTTTTCAGCTTATTCGAATTTCTTAACCATATATTAATATTAATGTGTATTCAAGATTTACACAACACAAACGTACCATATATAAAGTTGCATTAATTTGCAATTATTGCAACTTTATATATGAACATATATTACATTGATGATGACGACGACGATGAAGCCAAACGAAGCAGCTTCAAGAAGGAGCAAGCAAGTTAAGTAAGTAGGCCTCGACATAATCGAGACCGCAGTACTGCTTAACGACGGGCAAAGTAGCCGGAACGTCGAGTTGGAAATCGGAATCAGTCCCCTGTGTGGCTCCCCAAGCTTTGAGCTGTTTTCGAGCCTCAACCACAGCTTCTCTTATAGCGCAGTATACTGAAACTGCGAGAAGCAAGGGAGGTTCGCCACTAGCTGCACGCACGCGCCACAAAATCAAGATCACGCAACAACATATATACACGAAGCAACATTGCTATTAATGATAGCAGATGCGATCCAAGTACTACATTACCCTTAGACGAGAGAACACGGTCTGGGTGATGTCCAGTGTTGAGCACCTTAGCATAGAACTGTTTGGGAATGTTGTCAAGACTTGGGATCTTGTAATTCCATGTACTGTTTGTAGTAACAAGTCCCTCTTCATTAGTTAAGTATTCTTCAAGCATGAAAAACCCCACGCCTTGAATGAAAGATCCTTCAATCTGTACGAACCAGATTCAATCTAATAAATTGCATTATCTACATAAGTTAATAACATCACTTTCACAAAGATAGGAAACCTGTCCCATATCAACAGCAGGGTTCAAGCTCTGCCCACAATCGTAGATGATATCTGTTCTCAAGATAAATTTTTCGCCTGTGAGGACGCATATCTCCACCTGCAACCAAAACAAACTCATTGTGTGGAATTACCATGCATGAAGCAAGGATAATAAGACACAATATTATATGAATATCTTTAATAAACAATATTTATTTTGGGATATAGCTTAATTGATCAGACTGGTTGGTTGCTTGTATAGTAGAGAAAATTTAATTGAGGCTCAAGCAGAAAATGTTACCTCACTTACTGCAGCACCGTAGTTCAAGTATTCCCTAGAAGTGGACTCAGGATCAAAGTACGAATTTGCTGCCAAATTTATAGACTGATTATGTGCCTGCTAAATTTAGATCACAACACATTACCAATATTTGGATAGAAAAAAGTAGCATTAAGTCAATTGAATGCAAAAATTAAACTGAGGGAAAAACATACCTCAACAATCAGATCATTCCATTGGACTGAACCCTGTTGCTCTTGCAGTGCTGTGGCAAGAGGGCTTAATCTTTCAACTAAAATATTACAGCACTCTATCACAGCTGCACAACATGCTTCAGACGTGGTGCTTCCGGCAGTTATGCCTCCTTGTACTTGGCTCAACGTGTCTGACTGTACAACTCGAACTTTTTCAAGTAGGTCGTCCATTCCATCAGATTGGATCAAACCGAGAGCATACGCAGTCGCTTGTTTAACCTTTGTCCATAGCCCCTGCCCCATCTCTATGCCTCCAACTTCTACAACTACAGATCCATCATTAAGGATGCTCACTTTCCCCGGTTTCCCACTCACCGTCACTTTGTACACAACTGGCACACAAGAAATGCCCCTTTTACGCCAAATGTTAGAGCGGTTAAACTGCTGTACTGCTGCAACCCTCTCCGTGTAGCATGATGAACTAATCAACTGATCCCAAATAGAATGCAGAGTGTACTCCGAAAAGTCCCCAGCAGCATTAGCATAGAACAGTTGTAGGCTCTCTTGTGTGTGAAAATTGATTTCTCTAACAGAACTGGCCTCCATTGACAGCATAGACGCGACGCGCTCTATTATAGCTTCAGCGATGAAACTCCCCTGCACGTCGCCTGGGGCCCGCAACATTGATTTGCTCAAATTGTTTGTCTTACATAGTTTTATGTCGAAAGAAAGAGCTCCCCAGTTGTACTTTTTCAATCCTGCTACTACCATGTATGGGATGAAGGGGCTGAAGTCTATAAAGAAGCCTCCGTCGATAAGTATGTCGAGGTGAAGTGCTGTCATCTTGCCATTGGATTTGAATCCAACGCTGTAGGTTATCTTCATAGGATGTCTCCCTCCTGCGATTATCATGTCAGTGTTTCGATCTGTATAGCTTCTGACTGGTCGCCGTAATTTCTGAGCTGCAAGTGCACATGCTGCAGCTACCTGAAAACACAACTTTGATGAGAGAGAGACACAGAGAGAGAGAGAGGACCGACGATGACACTCACCTTCATTGCTCTTTGACACTTTCCACCAAAGCCTCCACCTAGTCGTCTTGTAATAACACGAACATTGTGCTCGGGCACACCAAGACATCGTGCAATGGCGATTTGAGTAAACTCAGGGGATTGGACTGAACTATAGACCACCATGCAGTTGTCTTCATCCGGGACTGCAAGCGCTGTTTGCGTCTCCATGTAGAAGTAGTATTGAGAACCAAGTAGGATCTGAATGTCAAGATTAGTAAATGATAGTAAATCCTTTTCTTAAGTTGGTGAATAAGTTGGGAATTTATGTTTCAAGAAAACCGTGTGAAATATGTCTTACTATCGAAACTAGATCAGTCTTTCATGTATAGCTACTTATCAATAGTACCTCTTCGGAGAGAATCTTGTGATCAGCTTCAGCCATTCCTTTGGAGAAATCACCAACCTTTTCTGGTGTTAGGTGAGTCTCGTAAGGAGGAGGAGGAGCATCGAAGAAACTTGAGTTTTCGACAGCCTCTTCAATGGTCAAGATTGGTGGATCTAAGCCTTCTGTCTCATAATCCACTTGAGCCATTCTTGCAGCAAGGTTGGCTTCCTTTTGTCCATGTGCAACCTAAAGAATAAAATAAGGCAAAGTCAGAGAAGCAGCCGGTTACAATTAGTACAAATATCCCAACTTCTAATATACGAGAAGTTTCAAATACCACAAACGCGATAATATCACCAGCAAAAGCAGTTGTATCACCAGTAAACAAATATTCAGATTCAAAAAAAGCCGTGGCTCCTATATTTTCTCCGCCTTCAGGGATGTCTTTGGCAGAGATAACATCAACAATTCGACTTGGTTTTTGGACAGCCTCGAAAGAGACACCCTTCACTCGAGCTAGAGGCTTTGTGCTAAAAATAAGTGCTCCGTGCAGACAATGTGGAGGTGAAGGAATGTCATCAACGTACACAGCTTCACCTGCATATTCGTATAAATAACAAGACAAACAGATGTAACAAACTTCCTTCAGTCCAAAAGCATACATATGAAACTGATCAGAACAAACCAGAGGCTTGGATGATAGCTCCAACTTTGGGGATAGGCTCACCAACTGGATAGTAATCACTAGATTCAACAAACTGTTTTGCAGACGACACCAACGGACTTGTATCAGTTGCCTCGTTTCTTGCAGCAGCTACTTCCGACAGTGAGCCACCAAATGTGGGGGAAGAAACATCAAGAAACATAGTGAGAAACGAAAACAAGAAACTAACTGCTAAGCTTTTCCTGTAAGCAGGATATGACGTTCCGTCTTTGGGTTCAATAGCACCTTTCACCAATCTAACTGCTTCATCTAAAACTTCAACAGTTAGTGCTTTCCCTGCAAGATACTCCTCCACTTCGCTAGCCCTTGTCGCGTGGTCTGTCCCATAAGCGCCAAAAGCCAGCCGAGCATAGTTCACAACAACAACACCACTCTCTTTAATGCTAACATCAGCTAAGAAAGCAGCATTCAAGTATGGCAGTGCATTCCCAAGCGGCCTTGGTGCAGCTCGGTAGCTCTCAAAACCCACTATAGTATCACTTGTACCTGAATCCAAGAAAGGAATGTGGACACTCAAGAGCACGTCTTTGGGGGTGAGAGGTGGCCCGTACAAGAACTCATCCATAGTTATCCTTTCCTGTCTACGGCCTCTCAAGAGGGCGATAGTTGAGCCCACAGCAAGAAGCAATGTAGCAATATCTGAAGGAAAAGATCTCCTCTGTGCCATCACCAAATTCCCCCCTATGCTGGCTGAGTTCCTTATGAAAATGGAAGCAACCCTCTCCATATGCTGAGCAATCTTTGTCAAGACTAAGTTGGATTGGCCTTCTTCCTTGAGATACAATATAACTCTTGAAATCGGAAAAGCTGCTCCGAATTCAATCCCGGAGCCATCCTTTGTCACCATTGAGAGCTCAGGAATGTACCTAAGATCGATGTATTTATCATATCTCTCTGTTTCTTTGTAATAGCCCATCCCTGTATTGCCGACAACTAGCTTTATCCGCGCACCATCTGCCACCATGTCCGAGTACAACAAGCTGCTGAGCTCCTCCAGACTAACTGGAGTGAACCAAGAAAGCCTTTCAGAATTCAAGATTGACTTGCATTCTTGTTTACATACTTCCACATATGGGCAGACGTCGTCTTTTGGATCGTATGGTGGCAAATTACTCACTCTAGCTTCCTCGGGGTCATCCCTTTTCCAGAAATAATTCATCCCCAAATCCTCGAGATCAACATCTGCAGCAAAGCTCTTGCAGGCATCAGCAATGGGGCGGTAGCCAGTGCATCGACAGAGGTTTCCTGTTATAGCCCTTTCGGCTTGACAGACCGTGAGGTTGGAGAATCCAGAGGGGGGCTGCGAGTGAGGCGTTGTGTCAGCGTTGGCGAGCGCTGAGAAAAACGACATGCAGAATCCTGGAGTGCAGAAGCCGCATTGAGAAGCATGGAATCCGGCAAACCTTTGGTGGATTGGGTGGAAGCCATCTTTGCTATTTCCGAGGCCTTCACTTGTGGTGATGGAGAAGCCATTGACGCTGCAAACAAGAGTGAGACAAGAACTAACACTGAAAATCTCTGTTTGCTTAAGCACAGGGTTGAATCTCGACAGCACGACCACACAAGCCCCACAACCACCTGAAATCATAGGATATGTTTTAAAAAAACCTAATTATGTTGCCTAGTTAAATCTGTGAAGGGAGTGAAACAATACCCTTGTTTCTCACAAGTTGTGGAATCAACTGCAAACCATTGATCTCAATATAGCAGCATAATCATATACCAAAATTCAAGAAACATAATCACAAGAAAAAGGAGTGGTATGATAGTATTAAGAATGAAAGATGTTATATTTGAGCTTACACGCACCACTCACCGGAATCACACCCGAGAATTCACCGAAAATTCTATGGAGTGTCCTCTGTAATTCATTCACAAAGATATACAATTAAAAGTGTTATAATATTTCATAGCTAATCTTTTTATTCCACTGCGTTTCCTTTTATTTCTTTCTGTTCGCGATCGTAACGGTCTTCAACTAACTTCAGCTGACGTAGCATTCTAACGGATTAAACTGGTGTGGCGCTGATGGGGCACAACTTACTCTTCCCACGTTTCTTTCTTCTTTGTATTTAACAACTAACGGCTAACGGCTAACGGCTAGTACTTTGAATTGTTATCAATACCTCCCTCTTAAGCTTTCTTGTCCGCAACAAAGGAAGGATATTGAGCTTCAGTTTCATCAGCAAATTCCCATGTAGCATCGGCAGGAGAATAATTCTTCCAGTGGATGAGCCACTGAGCTACAACACGGTTATGGCGGCGAGCCATTCTTCATTCAAGAATATCTTGAGGATAAGCATCTTGAATGTGGGATATGGCGCACAATTGAGGAATAGGACCTTGTGGTACAGTAGCCGGCTTCAATTGAGACACGTGAAAGATATTGTGAATTTGGGGACCCGATGGGATTATAGGCCGCAGCCTCGACTCTGTCCACCATCTTATAAGGCCCAAAATACTTAGTTTTAAGCTTATGGTGTTCCTTCTTCACCGAGAGTTGTATGTATGCTTGAAGTTTTAGTAAAACCTAGTCCCCAATATTGTAAGTGCGACCAAGACGATGCTTGTCGACCTGTGATTTTATCCAAGCAGCAATCTTTTGTAAATTAGCCTTGAGCACCTGTAAGGTGTCCTCCCAATCCCTCAAGAACACATCTACAGGAGCTACGTTCGTACAATTTAGAAAGTAGGGAACCTTAATTGGAGGGAAAATACCATAAAGCGCTTCGAATGGGGACATCTTAATACTTGAAAGATAAAATGTGTTGTATCAAAATTGGGCTAAAGCCAGCTATTGAAACCAAGAGTGAGGCAACTCCCCAACAGCACACCTCAAGTAGCATTGCAAACATTTGTTTACCACTTCTGTGTGCCCATCCGTTTGTGGGTGGCAGACAGTAGAATACTGCAGTTGCACACCTTGTAAAGCAAACAGCTCCCTCCAAAAAGCATTCAAGAACCTAGATTCTCTATCACTGGTAATAGTGTGTGGCATCTCATGAAGCTTAAAAACTATATCTTTTGTATTTGATTTCATAATCAAATTGCATAAGCTTGGACATCCAAGCATTTCTGAGTGGGGATGCTCAATCTCTGCTCCAAAAATAGTGAAGGCTTTGGTGATCAATCAAGACTATGAACTTCCTAGCTTGGAGATAGTGGTGTCATTTCTTCACAGCAAATAGAATAGCAAATAATTCTCTTTCATAAGCTGAGAGCAGTTGGTGTCAATAAGATAATGTCTTACTGATTTAAGCAATGAGATGACCTTCCTGCATCATAACAGCTCCAACGCTACTACCGAATGCATTAGTTTTTAACACAAAGCTTTAGAGAAATCAGGAAGAGCCAAAACAAGAGCTGAAATCATAGCATGCTTTATCCCCTCAAAAGTTACATGTGCTGCCTCAGTTCATTTTAGGGTGGATAGCTTCAGTAAGTCCACCAAAGGCCTTGCTATAATACCATAGCCCTTGACAAATCTCCTGTAAGGGCAGCGTTAACGCTGCCCCCATTTCCGCCGGAACTGGAGGCCGCCGGGTTGGGGCTGGGTTGGGGACGAAAA
>JAYDZE010536917.1:0-15036 GCA_034509125.1 Monilaria moniliformis
TTTGGATTTGGACGGGTAAGTCAATATTAATTTCTATAGTGGTCCAAATTAATATTCTATTGGGCTTGAATTAAATTAGGGCTCAATTTAATCAGTAAAAGCCCAATAGGGAGGCCTAGTTCAAATCTTGCTTGGATCCCTAACCTAGCCCATACATATTTTATAAATAGGAGAGAAAGGAGAAGAAAAAGATGATGAAAAGCGTCTTAACGTGATTCTCAATTTTTCTTTCTTTTCTTCTTCTTTCTCTAGTTCTATAGGGTTTGATAGATACTGCACACACCAGTATTCAAACTTGGAATTGGGATTAGGTTAGAAGATCTAGGGTAGATATCAAGATCTACACGTGGAGAAGGTGCAAGCAATCATCAGATCTTTAGATATCTACTAACTGTAAGTATTCAAATCCGTAACAGCATGATTTAGGATTTAATTCCAAATTATGTGCTTATTTGTGTTCTAGATTGCAGATCTGTAAATGAAATTTGTTAATTAATTTTTCTATATCATCCTTAAAAGATCCTGGAAAAAGGAAAATTCCTTCATTGGAATTATATCCCCAACAGTCTTCGATATGATAACATTAAATACATCATAATAAGGGAGTGTCTGGTAGTTTTTGGTCGTATATTTGCGTATTGCTCTTTAAAATAACAAATCATGAAGTTGTGCTTCAATTGAGGTTAGACGGTACAAACCTGATTTTAATGCTATTTTGAAGAGAACGATGCCATTCAATAACGTTATTACAGTACATAAACCATAATAAGGGAGTGTCAGACAGATTTTGGTCATATATATGCGTATTTCTCTTTGAAATCGCATGTCCGGATGATGTACTTCAATTGATCTTAGACGGTACAAACTCGATTTTGAGGCTATTTTGAAATAAAGATGCATTTCTTCGACATTTTTACATTACATACACCATAATAAAGGTGTGTGCGGGGTATTTTGGTCGTATATATGCGTATTTCTCTTTAAAATCGCAAATCCGGGATTTGTGCTTCAATTGAGCTTACACAGTAGAAACTCGATTTTTTAGGCTATTTTTAAGAGTACGATGCCATTCATTGACGTTATTGCTTTACAAAAACCATAATAAGGGAGTGTGTGGCGAATTTTAGTTGTATATATGCGTATTGTTCTTTAAAATCGCAAGTCCTGAAGCTATGCTTCAATTGAGCTTAGATGGTACAAACTCGATTTTGAGGTTATTTTGTATAGAACGATGCCATTCTTCGACATTATTACATTAAATACACCATTATAAATGATTGTGTGGTGGATTTTGGTCGTATATTTGCGTATTGCTCTTTGAAATCGCATATC
The DNA here is from genome assembly GCA_034509125.1 of Monilaria moniliformis. NCBI lineage: Eukaryota > Viridiplantae > Streptophyta > Magnoliopsida > Caryophyllales > Aizoaceae > Monilaria > Monilaria moniliformis. The sequence continues at coordinate 1,333 of JAYDZE010536917.1, forward strand.
CGGGAGTTGTGCTGCAATTGAGATTAGACGGTACAAACTCGATTTAAGGCTATTTTTAAGAGAACGATGTAGTTATTCGACATTATTACATTACATACACCACAATAAGGGAGTGTGTGGTGGATTGTTTTAGTATATATGCGTCTTGCTCTTTAAAATCGCAATTCCGAAAGTTATTCTTTAATTGAGCTTAGACGGTAAAAAAGTCAATTTTGAGGTTATTTCCTAGAGAACTATGCCGTTCTTCAACTTTATTACATGTATGAACCATAATAGGGGAATGTGTGTGGGATTTTCTTCATTTTTACATTACATACACCATAATAATGGAGTGTGTGTGGGATTTTGTTCGTATATATGCGTATTGCTATTTAAAATCGCCAATCTGGGAGTTGTGCTTCAATTGAGCTTAGATGGAACAAACTCGATTTTTTAGGCTATTTTGAGAAGTACGATGCCATTCATTGACATTATTACATTACATAAACCATAATAAGAGAGTGTGTGGTGAATTTTTGTCATATATATGCGTATTCCTCTTCAAAATCGCAACTCCGGAAGTTATGCTTCAATTGAGATCAGACGTTACAAACTCGATTTTGAGGCTATTTTGAATAGAATGATGCCATTTTTCGATATTATTACATTACATACACCATAATAAGGGAGTGTGTGGTGGACTTTGGTCATATATATGCGTCATGCTCTTTAAAATTGCAATTCCGAAAGTTATGCTTCAATTGAGCTTAGACGGTAAAAAAGTCAATTTTGAGGTTATTTGCAAGAGAACGATGCCGTTCTTCAACATTATTACATTCATGCACCATAATAGGGGGTGTGTGGTGGATTTCGGTCATATATATGCATATTGTTCTTTAAAATTGCAAGTCTGGAAGTTATGCTTCAATTGAGCTCAGACGGTACAAACTCGATTTTTCGGCTATTTTGAAGAGAATGATGCCTTTCTTCGATATTATTACATACATACACCATAATAAGGGAGTGTCTGGTGGATTTGGGTCGTATATATGCGTATTGCTCTTTAAAATCGCATGTCTGAATGTTCTGCTTCAATTGAGCTTAGATTGTACAAATTCGATTTTGAGGCTTTTTGAAGAGTAAGACGATTGTCTTTGACATTTTTACATTACATACACCATAATAAAGGAGTATGTGTGGGATTTTGGTCTTATATATTTGTATTGCTCTTTAAAATTGCAAATTCGGGAGTTGTGTGCTTCAATTGAGCTTAGACGGTACAAACTCGATTTTTTAGGCTATTTTGAAGAGAACGATGCCATTCATTTATGTTATTACATAAGATAAACCATAATAATAATGTCCGTGGTGGATTTTGGTGGTATATATGCGTATTGCTCTTTAAAGTCGCAAATCTGAAAGTTATGCTTCAATTGAGCTTAGGCGGTATAAACTCGATTTTGAGGCTATTTTGAAGAGAACGATGCTTTTCTTTGATATTATTACATTACATACAGCATGATAACGGAGTTTTTGGTGGATTTTTGTCGTATATATGCATATTGCTCTTTAAAATTGCAAGTCCGGAAATTATGCTTTAATTGAGCTTTGACGGTACAAACTCGATTTTGAGGCTATTTTGAATAGAACGATGCCGTTCTTCGACATTATTCAATTACATACACCATAATAATGGAGTGTGTGGTGGTTAGTTTTGGTCGTATATATGCGTATCGCTCTTTAAAATCACAAATCTTGGAGTTGTCCTGCAATTAAGCTTAGATGGTACAAACTTAATTTTCAGGCTATTTTGAAGAGAACGAGGCCCTTCATTGACGTTATTACATTACATAAACCATTATAAGGGAGTGTGTGGTGAATTTTTGTCGTATATATGCGAATTCCTCTTTAAAATCGCAAGTCCGGATGTTATGCTTCAATTGAGCTTAGACGGTACAAACTCGATTTTGAGGCTATTTTGAATAGAACGATGCCATTCTTCAACATTATTACATTGCATACACCATTATAAGGGAGTGTGTGGTGGTTTTTTATGTCGTATATATGCGTATTGCTCTTTGAAATTGCAAATCCGAGACTTGTGCTTCAATTGAGCTTAGACGGAACAAACTCGATTTTTAGTCTATTTTGAAGAGAACGATGTCATTCATTAATGTTATTACATTACATAAACAATAATAAGGGATTGTATGATGGATTTTGGTCATAGATATGAGTCTTTCTCTTTAAAATCGCAAGTCTGGAAGTTATGCTTCAATTGAGCATAGACGGTACAAACTCGATTTTGAGGCTATTTTTACATACACCATAATAAGGGAGTGCTGGTGGATTTGGGTCGAATATATGCGTATACACCATAATAAGGGAGTGTTGGTGGATTTGGGTCGAATATATGCGTATTGCTCTTTTAAAAATCGCATGTCCGGAAGTTCTGCCTCAATTGATCCTTGATGGTACAAACTCGATTTTGAGGCATTTTGAAGAGTAAGATGCATATGTTCGACATTTTTACATTATATTCACCATAATAAAGGAGTGTGTGTGGGATTTTGGTCGTATATATGCGTAGTGCTCTTTAAAATCACAAATCCGGGAGTTGTGTTTCAATTGAGCTTAGAAGTTACAAACTCGATTTTTTAGGCTCTTTTGAAGAGAACTATACCATTCATTGACATTATTACGTTACATAAACCATAATAAGAGAGTGTGTGGTGGATTTTGGTCGTATATATGCGTATTGCTCTTTAAAATCGCAAGTCCGAAAGTTATGCTTCAATTGAGATTAGACGGTATAAACTCGATTTTAAGGTTATTTTGAAGAGAACGATGTCGTTCTTCGATATTATTACATTATATACATCATAATTAGGGAGTGTGTGGTGGATTTTTGTCGTATATATGCGTATTGCTCTTTAAAATAGCAAGTTGGAAGTTGTGCTTTAATTGAGCTTGAACGGTACAACCTCGATTGTGAGGCTATTTTGATGAGAACAGTGTAGTTCTTCGACATTATTACATTACGTACACTACATTAAGGGAGTGTGTGATGGATTTTGGTCGTATAAATTCGTATTGCTCTTCAAAATCGGCAATCTGGGAGTTGTGCTTCAATTGAGCTTAGACGGTACAAACTCGATTTTCAGGCAATTTTGAAGAGAATGAGGCTATTCATTGACTTTGTTACATTACATTAACCATTACAAGGGAGTGTGTGGTGAATTTTGGTCGTATATATGCGTATTGCTATTTAAAATCGCAATTCTGGGAGTTATGCTTCAATTGAGCTTATACGGTACAAACTTGATTTTGAGGCTATTTTTAATTGAACTATGCCGTTCTTCGACATTATTATATTACATACACCATAATAAGGGAGTGTGCGGTGGTTTTATGTGGTTGTAAATATGAGTATTGCTCTTTGAAATTGCAAATCCAAGAGTTGTGCTTCAATTGAGCTTAGACGGTACAAACTCGATTTTCAGGCTATTTTGGAGAGAACGGCACCATTCATTCACGTTATTAAATTACATAAACCATTATAAGGGAGTGTGGTGGATTTCAGTCGTATATATGTGTATTGCTTTTTAAAATCGTAACTCTGGAAGTTATGCTTCAATTGAGTTGAGACGGTACAAACTCGATTTTGAGGATATTTTAAATAGAACGATGTCGTTCTTCGACATTATTATATTAAATACACCATAATAACGGACTGTGTGGTGGATTTTCGTCGTATATATGCATATTGCTTTTCAAAATTGCAAGACCAGAAGTAATACTTCAATTGAGCTTATACGGTACAGCCTCAATTTTGATGCGATTTTGAAGAGAACGATGTTGTTCTTCGATACTATTACATTACATACACAATAATAAGGGAGTTTGTGGTGGATTTTGATCGTATATTTGCATATTGCTCTTTAAAATCACAAATCCGGGAGTTGTGCTTCAATTGAGCTTAGACGGTACAAACTCAATTTTCAGGCTATTATGAAGAGAACGATGCCATTCATTAACGTTATTACATTACATAAATGCTAATAAGGGAGTGTGTGGTAGATTTTGGTCGTAGATATGCGTATTTCTCTTTAAAATTGCAATTCCGAAAGTTATGCTGCCATTGAGCTTAAACGGTACAAAGTCGATTTTGAGGTTATTTTCAAAAGAACGATGTCGTTCTTCAACATTATTACATTCATGCACCATAATAAAGGAGTGTGTGTTGGATTTTGGTCATATATATGCTTATTGCTCTTTAAAATCGGAAGTCCGGAAGTTCTGTTTCAATTGAGCTTAGACTGTACAAACTCGATTTTAAGGCTTTTTTAAAGAGAATAATGCCGTTCTTAGACATTATTATATTACATACACCATAATAAGGGACTGTCTGGTGGATTTGGTTCATTTTTATGCGTATTTGTCTTTAAAATCGCATGTCTGGATGTTCTGTTTCAATTGAGCTTAAACCGTACAAACTCGATGTGGAGGCAATTTTGAAGAGAAATATGCATTTCTTTGGCATTTTTACATTACATACACAATAATAGAGGTGTGTGTGGGATATTTTGGCTGTATATATGCGTATTGCTCTTTAAAATCGCAAATCCGAGAGTTGTGCTTCAATTGAGCTTAGACGGTGCTTCAATTGACCTTAGACGTTACAAAGTCAATTTTGAGGCTATTTTAAATAGAACGATGTTGTTCTACGACATGATAACATTAAATAAACCATAATAAGAGAGTGTGTGGTTGATTTTGGCCGTTTATATGCGTATTGCTTTTTAAAATCGCAAATCTAGGAGTTGTGCTTCAATTGAGCTTAGACGGTACAAACTCGATTTTAAGGCTGTCTTGAAGAGAACGATGCCATTCATTAATGTTATTACAGTTCATAAACCATAATAAGGGAGTGTGTGGTAGATTTAGGTCGTAGATATGCGTTTTTTCTCTTTAAAATCGCAATTCCGAAAGTTATGCTTCAATTGAGCTTAGACGGTACAAACTCAATTTTGAGGCTATTTTTATGAGAATGATGTTGTTCTTCGACATTATTACATTACATACACCATAATAAGGAATTGTTTGGTGGATTTGGGTCGTATATATACGTATTTCTCTTTAAAAGCGCATGTCCGGATGATCTATTTTAATTGATATTAGACGGTACAAACTCAATTTTAAGACTATTTTGAAGAGAATGATGCATTTCTTCGACATTTTTACATTACATACACTATAATAAAGGAGTGTGCGGGGTATTTTGGTCTTATATATGCGTATATTTCTTTAAAATCGCAAATCTGGGATTTGTGCTTCAAATGAGCTTAGACGGTGCAAACTCGATTTTATTTGCTATTTTGAAGAGAACGATTCCATTCATTGACGTTATTACATTACATAAACCTTAATAAGAGATTGTGTGGTGGATTTTGGTTGTATATATGCGTATTGCTCATTAAAATCGCAAGTCTGGAAGTTATGCTTTAATTGAGTTTAGACGGTACTAACTCGATTTTGAGACTATTTTGAAGATAACGATGTAGTTCTTTGACATTATTACATTACATACACCATAATAAGGGAGTGTGTGGTGAATTTTGGTCGTATATATGCGTATTGCTCTTCAAAATCACAAATCCGGGAGTTGTGCTTCAATTGAGCTTAAACGGTACAAACTCGATTTTCAGGCTACTTTGAAGAGTACGATGCCATTCATTGACGTTATTAAATTACATAAACCATTATAAGGCTATTTTGAAGAGAATGATTTAGTTAACACTCAATAATAAGGGACTGTGTGGTTGATTTTGGTCGTATATATGCGTATTGCTCTTTAAAATCAGAAACTCGATTTTCAGGATATTTTGAAGAGAATGATGCCATTCATTAACGTTATTACATTACAAAAAAAATAATAAGGGAGTGTATGGTTTATTTTGGTCGTAGTCGCAAATCCGGGAGTTGTTATTTAATCTAGCTTAGATGGTACAAACTCGATTTTCAAGTTATTTTGAAGGGAACGAAGCCATTCATTGAAGTTATTACAATACATACACCATAATAACGGAGTGTGTGGTGGATTTTGGTTGTATATATGCGTATTGCTCTTTAAAATCGCAATTCCGGAAGTTTCGCTTCAATTGAGCTTAGACGGTACAAACTCGATTTCGAGGGTATTTTGAATAGTACGATGCCGTTCTTCGACATTACTACATTACATACACCATAATAAGGGAGTGTGTGGTGGTTTTTTGTGGCTGTATATATGTGTATTGCTCTTTAAAATCGCAAATCCAGGAGTTGTGCTTCAATTGAGCTTAGACGGTACAAACTAGACTTTCGGGCTATTTTGAAGAGAACGATGCCATTCATTTACGTTATTAAATAACATAAACCATTATAAGGGAGTGTGTGGAAGATTTTCGTCGTATATATGCGTATTGCTTTTTAAAATCGCAAGTCCGGAAGTTATGCTTCAATTGAGCTGAGACGGTACAAACTCAATTTTAAGGCTATTTTAAATAGCAGGATGTCGTTCTTCGACATTATTATATTAAATACACCATAATAAGAGAGTGTCTGTTGGATCTTGGTCATATATATGCATATTGCTTTTAAAAATAGCAAGTCGAGAAGTTATGCTTCAATTGTACTTAGACGGTACAGATTCGATTTTGAGGCGATTTTGAAGAGAACGATGTAGTTCTCCGACATTATTACATTACATACACAATAATAAAGGAGTTTCCGGATGATTTGGGTCGTATATATACGTATTTCTCTTTAAAATCACATGTGCGGATATTCTACTTCAATTGAGCTTGGACATTACAAACTCGATTTTGAGGCTACTTTGAAGAGAAAGATGCATCTTTTTGACATTTTTCCATTAGATACACCATAATGAAGGAGTGTATGCGGTATTTTGGTCTGATATATGCATATTGCTCTTTAAAATCTCAAATCCGGGAGTTGTGCTTCAATTGAGCTTAGATGGTACAAACTCGATTTTTAGGCTAATTTGAAGAGAACGATGCCATTCATTGACGTTATTACATTACATAAACCATAATAAGAGATTGTGTGGTGGATTTTGATCGTATATATGTGTATTGCTCATTCAAATCGCATGTCCGGAAGTTATGCTTCAATTGAGCTTAGACGGTACAAACACAATTTTGAGGCTATTTTGAATAGAACGATGTAGTTCTTCGACATTATTAAATTAAATACACCATAATAAGGGAGTGTGTGGTGGATTTTGGTTGTATATATTGCTTTTGAAAATTGCAAATTTTGTAGTTGTGCTGCAATTGAGCTTAGACGGTACAAACTCGATTTTCAGGCTGTTTTGAAGAGAACGAGGCCATTAATTGACATTATTACATTAAATAAACCATAATAAGGGAGTGTGTTGTGAATTTTGGTCGTATATATGCGTATTGCTCTTCAAAATCGAAAATCCGGGAGTTGTGCTTCAATTGTGCTTAAACGATACAAACTCGATTTTAAGGCTATTTTGAAGAGAACGATGCCATTCATTGATGTTATTACATTACATCAACCATATGAAGAGAGTGTGTGGTGGATTTTGGTCGTATATATGCGTATTGCTCTTTAAAATCGCAAATCCGAAAGTTATGCTTCAATTGAGATTAGATGGTATAAACTCGATTTTGAGGCTATTTTGAAGAGAACGATGTTGTTCTGCGACATTATTACATTACTTATAGCATAATAAGGGAGTGTGTGGTGGATTTTTGTCGTATATATGCGTATTGCTCTTGAAAATTGAAAATCCGGGAGTTGTGCTTTAATTGAGCTTAAACGGTACAAACTGGATTTTAAGGCTATTTTGAAGAGAACGATGCCATTCTTCGACATTATTACATTACATACTCCATAATAAGGGAGTGTGTGGTGGATTTTGGTCGTATATATGCGTATTGCTATTTAAAATCGCAAATCCGAGAGTTCTGCTTCAATCTAGCTTAAACGGTACAAACTTGATTTTCAAGCCATTTGTAAGAGAACGATGCCATTCATTGATGTTATTACTATACATAAACCATAATGAGGGAGTTTGTTGTGGATTTTTGCTGTATGTATGCGTATTGCTCTTTAAAATCATAAGTCCGGACGTTATGCTTCAATTGAACATAGATGGTACAAAATCGATTTTGAGGCTATTTTGAAGAGAACGATGTCATTCTTCAACATTATAGCATTAAATAAAGCATAATAAGGGAGTTTGTGGTTGATTTTGGTCGTATATATGCGTATTACTCTTTAAAATCGTAAATCTGGGTGTTGTGCTGCAATTGAGCTTAGATGGTACAAAATCGATTTTAAGGCTATTTTGAAGAGAACGAGGCCATTTATTGAAGTTATTACATTACATAAACCACAATAAGGGAGTTTGTGGTGAATTTTGGTTGTATATATGCGTATTCCTCTTTAAAATCGCAAGTCCGGAAGTTATGCTTCAATTGAGCTTAGACGGTACAAAGTCGATTTTGAGGCTATTTTGAATAGAACGATGCCGTTCTTTGACATTATTACATTATATACACAATAATAAGGGAGTGTGTGGTGGTTTTTTGTTGTCGTATATATGCGTATTGCTTTTTAAAATCGCAAATCCGGGAGTTGTGCTTCAATTGAGCATATACGGTACAAACTCGATTTTCAGGCTATTTTGAAGAGAACGATGGCATTCATTGACATTATTAAATTACATAAACCATTATAAGGGAGTGTGTGGTGGATTTTTGTCGTATATATGTGTATTGCTTTTTAAAATCGCAAGTCCGGAAGTTATGATTCAATTGAGCTATGACAGTACAAACTCGATTTTAAAGCTATTTGAAATAGAATGATGTCGTTCTTCGACTTTATTACATAAAATACACCATAATAAGGGAGTGTGTGGTGGATTTTGGTCGTATATATGCATATTGCTTTTTAAAATCGCAAGTCCAGAAGTTATGCTTCAATTAAGCTTAGACGGTACAAACTCGATTTTGAGGCTATTTTAAAGAGAACGATGTAGTTCTTCAACATTATTATATTCATGCACCATAATAAGGGATGTGTAGTGAATTTTGGTCGTATATATATGCGTATTCCTCTTTAATATCGCAAGTCCGGAAATTATGCTTCAATTGAGCTTAGACGATACAAACTTGATTTTGACGCTATTTTGAATAGAACGATGCCATTCTTGGACATTATTACATTACATACACCAAAATAAGGGAGTGTGGGGTGGAGTTTGGTCGTATATATGCGTCATGCTCTTTAAAATCGCAATTCCGAAAGTTATTCTTCAATTGAACTTAGACGGTGAAAAAGTCAATTTTGAAGATATTTTCAAGAGAACGATGTCGTTCTTCAATATTATTATATTCATGCGCCATAATAGGGGAGTGTGTGGTGAATTTTGGTCGTATATATGCGTATTTCTATTTAAAATCGCAAATCCAGGAGGTGTGCTGCAATTGAGCTTAGACGGTACAAACTCGATTTTGGTCGTATATAAACCATATGAAGAGAGTGTGTGGTGGATTTTGGTCGTATATATGCGTATTGCTCTTTAAAATCGCAAATCCGAAAGTTATGCTTCAATTGAGATTAGATGGTATAAACTCGATTTTGAGGCTATTTTGAAGAGAACGATGTTGTTCTGCGACATTATTACATTACTTATAGCATAATAAGGGAGTGTGTGGTGGATTTTTGTCGTATATATGCGTATTGCTCTTGAAAATTGCAAGTCTTGAAGTTATGCTTTAATGGAGCTTAGACGGTACAAACTCGATTTTGAGGCTATTTTGAAGAGAACGATGTAGTTCTTCAACATTATTACATTATATACACTACAATAAGGGAGTGTGTGGTGGATTTTGGCCGTATATATGCGTATTGCTCTTCAAAATCGAAATCTGGGAGTTTTCCTTGAATTGAGCTTAGGAGGTACAAACTCGATTTCGAGGTTATTTTGAAGAGAATAATGCCATTCTTCGACATTATTTAATTACATACACCGTATAAGGGAGTGCGTGGTGGTTAGTTTTGGTCGTATATATGCGTATCGCTTTTTAAAATCAGGAATCTGGGAGTTGTGCAACAATTGAGCTTAGACGTACAAACTCAATTTTCAGTCTATTTTGAAGAGAACGAGGACATTCATTGACGTTATTACATTACATAAACCATTATAAGGGAGTGTGTGGTTAATTTAGGTCGTATATATGCGTATTGCTCTTTAAAATCGCAAGTCCGTAAGTTATGCTTCAATTGAGCTTAGACGGTACAAACTCGATTTTAAGGCTATTTTGAATAGAACGATGCCGTTCTTCGACATTATTACATTACATACACCATAATAAGGGAGTGTGTGGTTATTTTTTGAGGTTGTATATATGTATATTGCTATTTAAAATGGCAAATCCGGGAGTTGTGGTTCAATTGATCTTAGACGGTACAAACTCGATTTTCAGGATATTTTGAAGACAACGATGCCATTCATTAACGTTATTAAATTACATAAACCATTATAAGGGATTGTTTGGAGGATTTGGGTCGTATATATGTGTATTGCTCTTTAAAATCGCATGTCCGAATGTTCTGCTTCAATTGAGCTTAGATGGTAAAAATTCTATTTTGAGGCTTTTTTGAAGAGTAAGACGATTTTCTTCGACATTTTTACATTACATACACCATAATAAAGGAGTATGTGTGGGATTTTGGTCTTATATATGCGTATTGCTCTTTAAAATCAAAAATTCAGGAGTTGTGCTTAAATTGAGCTTAGACGGTATAAACTCAAATTTTTAGGCTATTTTGAAGAGAACTATGCCATTCATTGATGTTTTTACATTACATAAACCTTAATAAGAGAGTGTGTGGTGGATTTTGGTCGTATATATATGTATTTCTCTTTAAAATCGCAAGTCCGGAAGTTATGCTTCAATTGAACTCAGACGGTATAAACTCGATTTTAAGGCTATTTTGAAGAGAACGATGCCGTTCTTCGACATTATTACATTACATACAGCATAATAAGGGAGTGTGTGGTGCATTTTTGTCGTATATATGCGTATTGCTCTTTAAAATCGCAAGTCCGGAAGTTATGCTTTAATTGAGCTTGAACGGCACAAACTCGATTTTGAGGCTATTCTGAAGAGAATAGTGTAGTACTTCGACATTATTACATTACATACACTACATTAAGGGAGTGTGTCGTGGATTTTGGTCGTATAAATTTGTATTGCTCTTCGAAATCGGCAATCTGGGAGTGATTGGTGATTAGTTTTGGTCGTATATATATGTCTATTGTTCATTAAAATCGCAAATCCGGTAGTTGTTCTGCAATTAAGCTTAGACGGTACAAACTCAATTTTCAGGCTATTTTGATGAGAATGAGGCTATTCATTGACGTTATTACATTACATTAACCATTGTATGGGAGTGTATGGTGAATTTAGGTCGTATATATGCGTATTGCTAATTAAAATCGCAATTCCGGAAGTTATGCTTCAATTGAGCTTAGATGGTACAAACTCGATTTTGAGGTTATTTTTAATAGAACGATGCCGTTCTTCGACATTATTATATTACATAAACCATAATAAGGGAGTGTGTGGTGGTTTTATGTGATTGTATATATGCGTATTGCTCTTTAAAATTTCAAATCCGAGAGTTGTGCTTCAATTGAGCTTAGACGGTACAAACTCGATTTTCAGGCTATTTTGAAGAGAATGACACCATTCATTGACGTTATTAAATTACATAAACCATTATAAGGGAGTGTGTGGTGGATTTTAGTCGTACATATGCGTATTGATTTTTAAAATCGCAACTCTGGAAGTTATGCTTCAATTGAGCTGAGACGGTACCAACTCGATTTTAAGGCTATTTTAAATAGAACGATGTCATTCAATATTATATTAAATACACCATAATAAGGGAGTGTGTGGTGGATTTTGGACGTATATATGCGTATTGTTTTTCAAAATCGCAAGACCAGAAGTAATGCTTCAATGGAGCTTAGACGGTACAGACTCGATTTTGAGGCGATTTTTAAGTGAACGATGAAGTTCTTCGACATTATTACATTGCATACCCAATAATAAGGGAGTGTGTGGTGGATTTTGATCGTATATTTGCGTATTGCTCTTTAAAATCACAAATCCGAGAGTTGTGCTTCAATTGAGCTTAGACGGTACAGACTAAATTTTCAGGATATTTTGAAGAGAACGATGCCATTTATTAACGTTATTACATTTCATAAATGCAAGTAAGGGAGTTATGCTACCATTGAGCTTAAACGGTAGAAAGTCGATTTTGAGGTTATTTTCAAAAGAACGATGTCTTTCTTTTACATTATTACATTCATAAACTATAATAAAGGAGTGTGTGTTGGATTTTGGTCATATATATGCATATTGCTCTTTAAAATCGCAAGGCCGGAAGTTATGTTTCAATTGATATTATTATATTACATACACCATAATAAGGGAGTGTCTGGTGGATTTGGATCGTTTATATGCGTATTTCTCTTTAAAATCGCATGTCCGGATGTTCGGTTTCAATTGAGCTTAAACCGTACAAACTCGATTTGGAGGCTATTTTGAAGAGAAATATGCATTTCTTTGACATTTTTTACATTACATACACAATAATAATGGAGTGTGTGGGATATTTTGGCCGTCTATATACGTATTACTCTTTAAAATCGCAAATCCGAGAGTTGTGCTTCAATTGACCTTAGACAGTACAAACTCGATTTTGAGGCTATTTTAAATAGAACGATGTCATTCTACGACATGATAACATTAAATACACCATAATAAGGGAGTTTATGGTGGATTTTTGTCGTTTATATGCGTGTTGCATTTTAAAATCGCAATTCCAGAAGTTATGCTTCTATTGAGCTTAGACGGTACATACTCGATTTTGGAGGCTATTTTGAAGAGAGCGATGTAGTTATTCAACATTATTACATTATATACACAATAATAAGGGAGTGTGTGGTGGATTTTGGTCGTATATTTGCGTATTGCTCTTTAAAATCACAAATATGGGAGTTGTGCTTCAATTGAGCTTAGACGGTACAAACTCGATTTTAAGGCTGTTTTGAAGAGAACGATGCCATTCATTAACATTATTACAGTACATAAACCATAATAAGGGAGTGTGTTGTAGATTTTTGTTGTAGATATGCGCCTTGCTCTTTAAAATCGCAATTCCGAAAGTTAAGCTTCAATTGAGCACAGACGGTACAAAGTCAATTTTGAGGTTATTTTCAAGAGAACGATGCCGTTCTTCAACATTATTACATTCGTGCACCATAATAAGGGAGTGTGTGGTGGTATTCGCTCATATATATGCATATTTCTCTTTAAAATCGCAAGTCCGGAAGTTATGCTAAATTGAGCTTCGACAGTACAAACTCGATTTTGAGGCTATTTTTATGAGAATGATGTCGTTCTTCGACATTACTACATTACATACACCATAATAAGGGAATGTCCAGTGGATTTGGGTCGTATATATGCGTATTTCTCTTTAAAATCGCATGTCCAGATGATCTATTTTAATTGATTTTAGACGGTACAAACTCAATTTTGAGACTATTTTGAAGAAAATGATGCATTTCTTCGACATTTTTACATTACATACACTATAATAAAGGAGTGT
>JAYDZE010536928.1:0-15035 GCA_034509125.1 Monilaria moniliformis
GCCCTCGTAGCAGCTCCCTGCCCGCGCCCCGCCCCCACGCGCCCGTGTCGTGCACGCGCGGGCCGCGGCCAATCGCATCGGGTCGGTCCGAATGACCCGTAAGCAAATAGCCGACAACCCGAACGGATCGGCACGATTGACATCCCTAATGATAGTCTCAGTATTTTGTACTATAGTATATATCCAAAAAGAGCCACTTTAAGATAGTTGGTTTCTTGTACGGACATTGAAATAAAAAAAAGTAATTTCATAGACAATAAGTCTTGAAACGCCTAAAATACCTTTATTAATCTATTAAATGATTTAAATTATAATAATATCTTATAATAAATATATAAAAGTATAGCTTAAATTTAAAAATAGACATTAAACTATAAAAAAGTTGTCCTATTTAAAAATCAACAATAGTTTGAAACAAAATCAATAGGGATTTTTGGCTAAGTAAAAATAAGAAATGATATCTAACTTTTAACTAAGGAAAGAAGTTATCATTTATGGCTTACTAAAAGAGTTTTGATATAAAAATTAAATTATTTCTTACTTTATTAAAAATTATTAATAATTGTATGAATGAAGAGAAGGAGTAATATTTAGTAATCTCAATTTTATCTTAACAACATAACATATAGTTAGAATTTGAAAATAAGGCGCAGGGAAAATGCTCCACTTATTCCCGGGTTTCCTGCTTTCTACACATACAGACACTCTAGGGTTTTAAAAGGGTTCACGGACGCCACCGCTCCGTGCCAATTCTCCGCCGCCGTGTCCGACCTTGGTCGTGAACTTGCCCATTTCTCTTTATTTCTTCAATTCTTCAATTTCTAACAAATTTATCGTTTGCCTTTCTAGTTTTGTTGGTCTGGTCCGATCTCTATCTTTCTCCCAGTTTTGAGGGGAGTATTCGCTGTCTTCTCCTAATTTTTTGTTTTGTTTTTTTCTCTCTGATTGAATGCAGAAGCCATGGGAAAGAAGGAGAAATCATCGAAAAGGAAAAACCGAGATATCGGAGTAGGCAGTGAGGTTTTGTTGCGGAAGAGTAAGTTTAGATATGATTCTGATTGTTTTAATACTGCCAAATTGCAGACTTTGAGCTGGTGGTGTACTTATCAGTTGGAAGCAAGTTTCTAATGTAATAATTTATGTTTATGGTGCTAGCTCTGATTCTAACTAAGTTTTGGTCTTGTGACCTGGATATGCTTGGAAGATTGTCTTTTCCGTCTAGTAGTTCTGATTAACCTCCAAAATTTGGTTTAATATCTTTATTTTGGTGGAGACTAGAGTGCTGATATGTTTCTCGCCCTCTACCATTTATCATCAAATATTGGCCAGGCCAAAAATCTTGATTTTATGATTTTTACTGTATAAGATACCTGCCAGAGGTATGCTTCATATCTCCTATCCAAATTTGTCTGGAATAGCAAGGTTAAATTGAATTCCCTTTACACGTGTTGAGGCATCTTATCAGTAGCTTGTGTTGTATTTTTCACGCAAGTACTTTCTAGACTGAAAGAATCATAGTAATATGGTCGGTGCAGGAACTTATTTGTGGTGTAGAGTGGTTCTTATTGCTAGTTTCGCAAGATGTTTTTCCTAAAATTATTGTCATAACAATCCTTTTGAAGTATCAGTACTGAACTTTTGACAGGTTGATACTGTTTTTCATTTATAAGTTACTTCAAGATGGTTATTTGTTATGAAGTTATTAGAAGTTGCCCTTTCTTATTTATCTTGGCTCAAATGCTTTTTACTACTTGAGGATTCTAATAGAGATGATTGCAGTTTTAAATATAGATATTACTAATACTTTTTATGGAACTTTGAAGCATCATCTAGTTTCCTTGTGGATTTAAGGTATTGGAGATAAAGATGGATCTGCTGTTGTGGATGACTTGAGTGAACCAACCATGGGGGAAAAACTTGCAAGCCTCAACTTGGAAGGAAACGATGATGCCCTAAACCCAGAAAATGCAGACTCTTCTCTACTGGCAAAGCCCCCTAGTGCAGACTCGGTTAATATCTTAGTTAAGCAAGCACTGCATGCTGATGACCGGTCCCTTCTCATAGATTGCTTATACAGACAAGATGAGAAGGTTAGTATTTTCACTCCCTTCTCTTTATTCGTTGTTCTATTCTCTCATTCTGTATGAAAGTAGATGGTTGGAGCTTCAGTTTTGCCTGATATAGAATAATGAGTTGTATGCAGGTCATTGCAAACTCACTATCACTGTTGAATCCTTCTGATGTCCTCAAGTTCTTAAAGTCTCTCGTGCCGATAATCCAGTTAAGGTAAGAGAGATAGGCCTACTTACCTAGTTGTGAATGTCCTCTGAAGATTACTTCAGTAACTTTTGTTCCTCAATGGAATTACTTATCTATTTGTAGTATGAACTTTGATGGTTTCTGAATTTGTCGATGATAAACTACAGTCTCTTTTGTTCTCATACTCTTGTTTTTTGCACATAAACAGGGGTGCCGTTTTGGCCTGTGCTCTTCCATGGCTAAGAAGTTTACTTCTTCAGCATTCTAGCAGCATAATGTCCCAAGAGTCTTCCTTGGCTGCTCTAAACTCTTTATTTCAGGTAAGAGGATTTCTCGTGTTTAGATGGGGAGATAAATGGGATTATTAGGGTACATTTATATGGATTAGGGATTTATATTTCCACTGAATAATTTAAGGATAATTTTCACATGTTTATGCAGATAATAGAATCAAGAGTCTCAACCTTCAACCCTGCTCTTCAACTATCAAGTTGTTTGGACTTGCTGTATGCAGAGGTGAGTGGATGCTGCTGAATGTTTTATATTTTCTTTTTAACATATGAGAACAATACGCTGAATACCGAATTCTCGGTGCAGTCTGTTTACGACGAAGTGGAGGAGAATGATATAATTGCACCAGTTATATATGAAGATGAGGATGAAAGTGATGACAGTGCATCTGTCAATTCTTCCATGGAAGTTGACACCGTAGAAGATGGTGAAGAGCCTATACTCTACAGTGATATCAGTGATGCTGAAGAGGATGGCGAAATCAGTGATTAAATTGATCATCAAATTCTTTGCTGCCTGACATGTATGTATAAAAGCAAACTTTATCACTCTTTGTTCACTGTGTAGAAAACTGAGTTTTTCTTTTAACTTTTATCCCTATCCCCCATGTTCCATTCTTGTCATGAGATTTTGTATTTCCAATGTTCGATATGATTTTTCCTTGCCCCCCTCAATGTTTTGAATTTCTGTGTATCCTTTTACCCTTAGTTTGCGTTGCTGTTCTTAGCTTGCCATCCAATATGTCAGAAAATTGTTGTACCTTCATGAGCGAACATGTATGTGTATTTAATGTCTAAATCTACTGTAAGGAAATATATCATATGCCATTATGCCTACAATTATAGTAGAATGGCTCAGATATCAGTATAAACTGTAGAACAAATTCTGGGATGGTATACATTTCTAACATAGACATTACAAACAGGAGCTGTCCGTATCACGAGTAATCTGCTAGATATTGTGTAAAAGCACTTCAACTATGTGAAAAAGCACACGGAAACTAGTGGAAACAGACTCTTAGCAAGGCATGGAGATAAGATGATATAACTATCATACACTAATTATTACTAGTACCGACTTTTGCTTTGTTCTTGTGATCCTCTGCAACTTTAGCAAGAGATTTTCCAGCTTTTCCAAAAGCTCGAGCCATAGTCTTGCCCATCATTGTTGAAACATGCTCCCTCTGTTTAGGAATAACACTTGCCTTTGTTACCTGTGGTGGTGCATAGTTGTTGCTGCTGGTGTTCTCGTTGTTGTTGGAATCCATGCTTGCTAGCTCTTCAACGATTTTCTCTGCTTTGTATGTGTGTGTGTGTTTGAGTTTGCTATGTATCTATGTAAGATATGGATTTTCTTTGATAGAAGGATATGGTGCTTTTATAGTTAGGCTTATGCTTGTTAGATTCTCAACTTCATAAGAATGTGGAGAACAACAGCCAGTGTGTATTTGTGTGTGTTTATGTGACTGACTGTGAAGAGAGACACAGTGAGTGTGTGTTTGTGTGTGTGTGTGTGTTTGCAGATGAAATAGGCATACGTCAACGCTGATTTAAGAATATGTAATTAATGTTGAAGTGAAATTGTAAACACAAACAGTTTACGTGTGGATCTTTGTGGTCTTGAACATAGATCAGGAAGAATGATTAACGCGTTTTTTTGGAATGAAGCTTTCTGTTTTTCTCCAAAAATAAATAAATAAATATATATATTTATTTATTTATTATTAATATTAATAATCTAAAGTCTAACTAATATGACACAGCGGAGTTTACTACGGGTCTTGATGATTTAAAACCATTAATTAACTAAACAAAGTCAATAGGTTTAGCTTTATATATAGCTTAGTTAGTAAGATTATTTTCTATAAATAGATCGGAAGTTCGAGTCATCTAATGTTAGGGTGAGTATGAGTTATAGCTCTAAAAGAAGCTTGATATATTTGTGATTTGGTGTGCAATGAATTTTTTCATTTCTCTTTGTTGTAATTATGTCAATTGGTAACAGTGTCGACATTAAAAAAAAATTAGGTGATTTATGCTTTGATGGACAAACAATTATGCGATTTCTTTTCACTTTTTCATTTCTCAAGTTCAAAACTTGATCAACTAATGTTTTTGGAGGGAAGGACTTCACTATGGAAGTTCAAATATGATCTTAAATTTCATACTTTATTATAACTAAATCCTATATCTATATACATTACATTAAAATTTCAACAGCTTTTCTCAACTTACATCTTTAAGCATCATGATAATTGATAAGAGAATATCGTTATGCCAGTTTGAATAAGAGCATGGGGCTAGTTTTAAAAGCTATCTTATTTATACAACTTAGGTACGTGGTATCAAGAATATACCAATCGTACAGTATATATATTTTTGGCTAAATTGACTTTGTTTTATATGGTGATTAAGACTCTGATCAGATAAATCAATTTTTCATCATCGAATATTATATATCGAAATATTTTATGGTAAACTGATGAAATTTTGGGGTTATTAAATAGAAAATGAAAGTTGTGGACATTAACATTTAAGTTGAAGACATTTAGAAAACACTGAAAGTTAGATGGTTGAATAGAAAACAAAAATTAGAGTCCTTCAAAAAAAAAAAAAAAAACAAAAATTAGAGACAATTTTTTAAATATACTAAAAATTGAAGACATAAAACACTATTAACATTTTCTCATTCCCAGCCATTCTCCCTTCTTTCTTCACTATTTCTAGGGGTCAACAAAATACCCGAAATTCGAATATCTGATTCGAATAAAATTGAAATTTAAAATTTGGTTCGAATTTTTCGAATTTTTGGTTCGGATCGAATTGGATTTTTTATAAATTTCGGATTTTCGGATCGGTTTGGATCAGATATGTAAAAAATCCGGAAAAATCCAAAATCCGAAATGTATTTATATTTGTAAAACTAAAACCCTAACTTCACTATTTATATTTGTCTTTTTGATACTTCACGGTTCACGCAGCCTCTCAGAGTCTCACCATCCTTTTCACGCCGAGTTGGCGTCGCCACAATGCCACTTCGTCCAACCTCTTATCGACACGTCGCCGCCTCCTCCGACCTCTTCACACCGCGTTGCCGTCTCCTGTAACCTCGTCAATCGTCAAGCTGTGTTATTGCTTCCTCTCCTCTCACAGCTTGCAACTGTGTCCCTCTCACAACAAGTTCGCCCAATTTCTATGCCACCTGCGCTTAGTTTGTTCCACTCTCCGGATTCTTCAGGTTTTCATCATCCTTATCTTCTTTTCTTTTTGTCTTTTTCCCCAATTATCGAATTTTGGTGAATTTCATCTGTTAGGGAATGAGCAATGTTTGAGACTTTACTATTTTTGTAATGAATTTGAGATAGTGATTTACGTTTCCGGACATTTCTTTTCATTTTTGTGGTGAATTTGGGAATTGGGATAGTGATTCACGTTTTCTATTTTGATGCATAATATGTTCGTTGTTGAGGTGGGTTCATATCTCAGACTACAGAGAATGGTCTGACGTCTTAGTAAAATTAAATGTGTTTCAAGTCCAACGTCTGAAGATATTTAAATTGTTTTGCAGTTCAAAGCTTGTTATCTTGACTTGAGCTAGGATAAACACAGACCACAGAGAGTGGATTGATTACAGAAGGTTAAGTTACACCTTGTATAGAGACTGTTGAATATGAACCTATACTATATAGTGATTCTTGTTAGATGGAAATGCTTATATATATATATATATATATTTGTTTCAATAATTTTTCTTGTGTCATCTGAAATACTTAAGAATATCAAATGTTCTTTTCCCATTTTTTATTCTATTCTATAACTTTGACAGCCATACTTGTGATCTTGCTGAAGCGAACGAGCGTGCACCATTTGTGTATCAATTAGTCGAAAAATATCATTTGTGTATATTGTAGTTTGATAGATGTGCACCATTGGAATCGAAGAACAATGTTAATTCTTTATATTTAAGGATTGCTTATTTCATAATTAACTCTCTCTTTTTTACAAAAAATCATCATTGATTTGTTTTATGTATTGCAGAAATGATTATTTGTTTGTAACTTTGTATCCGTTTGCAACTTTGTATGAATATGGTATTTAGATTTTTATGAAATTTTAATGGTTTGGATAAGTTATAGAAAATGATTTTAATGACTAAGGTGGATTGGTATCTTTCCCTCTCTAAGTTTGATATATATAAATATAATTGAGATAGATTAGGATCAAATAAAAACCTATTTTAACATATAAGATTACAAACTATTTGTATTTAATGTATAAATTAATTGACTTAACGTACAAAGTAATTGTACTTTCGTGGTCTTGAGTTCGAATCCTATAGACAACGCAATTGAGAATAATTTATAAGACCACGAAAGTATAACTACTTTATACTTAAGTGCAATTACTCTATTAATTAAGAGCAAGGTTTATAATTATTATATAAAATCAAATATTTACGAGAACCCAATCCTAATTGAGAGTACTTGTTCAAATGAGTCCATGTATATATATCTTATAAACTTGGAATTATTTGAAGTCATTAGACTGTAAAAATCTATAATAGATTAATAAGTTTGCTGAATGAATTCGTGGTCCAGTGTTCTAATCATTTATGTGGCAATAATTCAGTTTTTAGATTATCATTTTCACTGAAAATTCATAAATGTATCATCAAGATTTATTTTATGCAATATATTTAATTGAGGGATTGAAATTCATAACTAAGGATAGGGGATGGTAATTTTCCGCTTTATTGTTTTAATGCCGAATGTTGATTAATTCTCAAGTAAAGATTTTTGGTAAATTTTGTTTTGTTTTGTTTTTTTTTTCTTTTTTTTTTCTTGTTGTTGCTGCTTTTGGTTTTGTTTGTTTCCCTCTAATTCAACCACCACATTAAAGTAAAATTTATTTGTAATAAGAGAAGGCCCCTCCAAAATAAATTGTCTACAACGACACCTACCGTGTGGGACTATTCACTATCAATTACTAAATGCATAAAAAAATCTTTTTCGTATATACGTGTTTTTGGACAAAGATTTTGGGTGTTCTTCTTCTGCCCCAAAGACACAAATCAAATCATTAAAGAATTAATATATGAAGATTTGTACAAACGTGATGGTTAATTCAATGCAACTCGTTTAGATTTTTGTTTCACGTAGTTTCTAAGAACACGACCAGAAATTTTGTTGTAGTAATCTGGAGGAGTTCGTGGCAGCATGTTAATTCACACTAAATTACCAAGAAAACATTTTCTCTTTTCATCTTTTCATAACTCAAATACATAGCTAGCTAGCAAAAATACAAAAGTGTAAAGATTTAATGGATTTTCAAATTAAAATTGTCTTGTACATGTGCAACTTCCCCATATGTAATCAATAAATCAGTGATGATTAACTATTCGGGTTGAGATTTTTTTTGGGTTTAGATTCTTCAACCCTAACCCTGTCGGATTGTCGGGTTAATCAGGCCAACCCACGAGTTTCGGGCGAAATTGACATTCCTAGTTTTTAGCAATTTTCTTGATAATTAATTATTATGAAGTCTAATTTTTGGAGAAGAGAATAAAATTACTGCATGGTATACAATAAAGCTACAATCAATATATGTTTTGATAAATAATATATATGTTTACACACACAACTGAATCACTTCTCTATCTAGCTATCGATTGGCTAGACATTCTATAAAAGTATTATACTTCTGACCTATTTTACAACATATACATTACAAGACATATAATTAAAAATCATATATATATATATATATATACACACATATATATATATCCACGTAACACAAATTAATCATCACAAGGTTTAACTTTTCCCTTATCTTTGTGGTCCTTATAAACCTCAACAACGGTGTTGGCTGCTTTCTTTCCAATCTCTCCAAATTTCTTCACCGACTTTGCTGTAACCTTTCCCGTTTTAAGAACACTACTTCCCTTCTTTCCTCCACTGCTGCTCCCTTCTTTGCTGGGATTCATCTTCAGCCTCTTCTACAAATAGAAATCAAATATCCAAGAACTAGGTAAACAAAATTCTATTCAATCACGTACGAGGGATGCAATTCAATAACAAGATACGACATTCATAAAATTCAAAGCCAACTCAACAGATTCATAGCAGCTCAAGATAAAGTGATGGATGAAAAACCAAAACCTTACTCTAATGAGATTTACCTCTTGCTTGATCCTTTTTACTACTTCTTTGTTTGTGTTTTGTGTTGGGGTGGTGTATTGTTTAAGCTAGATCATATATATATAGGATGGATTGCAAAGTGCCCCTTCTGTTTTGGTTTTATTTTTTTTTCTTCTGCACTTTCGTTACTAATTTCTACGTGATTTCTATGATATTCCAAAAATGTACAAAAATTAATTTGATATATAAGTATGTAGCCTATTGTGTGTGAATGCATGGTACAGTACAAGTTCATTTCAAGCTTTATTATGATGGTGTTTTTCGTGGTCAACGATGTGAAATTTTCTACATGCAGGGTTACGATTACACATCTCTGGTGTTGCTGCATGCTTGTGTGTGTGAATAGAGAGACATACATTAACATTCTACACAAAAACTTCACAGTTTCCACGAATTTTATAGGAAAAATAGAAATAAAAGTCCCATGACATTAATTAGAGGTCTCGAACATGGACGTGTATTATTATAATCGTGGGTGTTATTTTCCCCCTAAACTAATGGAATATTAAAAATTAGAAATAATCCTAAGGCCTCTTGTTGTTGGTTCTTACTTTCTTAGCTAACAATGGGGAGTTACATCTCTCGTGCTTCCGTGTTGAGAGAGGAGAGAGAGAGAGAGAGAGAGAGAGAGAGATCAACATTCTACGTTAAAGAAAAAAAAATAATAATAATAATAATACAAAATTTACAGTATCCACGAATTTGAAAAAGGAAATATATATATATAGATCCCATGACTTTGTAGGTCTCGGACTCTCCAAACGTGGAGGAAGAATCATATAATTATGACTGATGTTATTTTCCCCAAACATCAATGGAATTATTGAGCTAATCATAATAGATACCCATTTTGAGATTGTAAAAATAAATTATATACACCCTTATAAAATTACATAAAATTTATTTATTATTTATATAAAAAATATAATTATTTGTAATGAATTTGTTTATTTATAAAAAAATTAAATTCACTCCATCCTCACCGTCTCCATCCCTCCCACTCTCATGTTTCCCAATTCCCCCCAATCATCTTCCCATTGTCACTCTCTAGTCACCCTACCCACTCCCATCATCTTCTCCATTCCAACTCCATGCCCTCGTCGGCTTCTGCAATCTACTCTCCTAATGCGTATTCCAGTCTCTATTTATCTTTATACAAAATACAAACAATGCACACTGATATGCTATATCGTGGAACGTGTAAGCGTGTATTAGCTAAAACTGAACTAATGCACTTTTACACGCTAGCTCATGTGTTATGCGAGCGTGTAAACGCGCATTAGCTAAAATTGGCCTGATGCAACTCTACACATTAAAGGGTAAAAATGGTAAGACTTAATATTATTTATACATTATTATAATAATGGGTATAATTTTCTTCCTTATTGAAAAAATACACTTTTATAAAATATGTTAAAAATATCTGAAATTAGGTGAATACTCACTTGGCGCACTATTGTCTCCCCCGTCTCATCACTTAGATTGACTGCGGATTTCAGGAAAGACAAAACCAAATTCCTGCGGATTTTAGGAACAGAGAAAACCAAATTCCAAAATTAATTTAGTTAACTGTGGATCACTTTTTTAATTAAAAACCTTCACTTAACAAGCAATTTGGGGACTTTGGTGTTAGAACATTTCGATACGATCATGATGATCATTTTACAATGGTAAAGTTGATTTTTAGAATAATTATTCGATAAACATTCTTAAAATAAACTTTATTATTGTAAAAATTGCCACTATCGCCTATGATTGAAAGTTTTTTCATCAATTGTGACGGATGATTTATTTTATTTGGTCGTGACACATGGTTGACGATAGTGAAGTTGAAGTTTGCTACATACTTCATTCATCCCCAAAAAATAATTCATTTTTGTTATTTTAATACGTCCACAAAAAAATATTATTTACATTTATAAATATTATCCCACAATATATTACCTTTAATATATTAATTAATTTATTTTTTTCTATCGTATGACCCCATCACTTTTCCTAATATTTTTATTAATAATTACTAATAATACTCTTAATGTTAGATCATATACTACACCAACCACTTTTAATAAAATTTGTGGCGCTACATCTATCTTTTGGAAACGGAAAGAGTATTAACTAGTAAAGTGCATGTAAAGCAACTTAAAAGAAATACATCGACGTAAAGACAACAACAACGAATCATACTTCTAAAATTCTATTACCAATCAAATCCTACAGTTATTAGGCACAATTATTGGAGACACAAGTACAATTTGTATAAGAATGTGTACTTGTATCTGTCCTCTCACTCAACTCCTTATCAACCATCAAATTTTGCACCAATTACTATCACATCTAAGAACACCTTACCCTACTTTTGGGTACTTTTAACATGAAATTATAGAAGTGGACATTTATTGTTACTATAATTAAGTGAGTGCTTTTATATATTAACACATATTATAGAAAGAATCTTAAGGCCTACCAAGCGCTTATATGAATCACTAGATGTAATAATAATATCGTAAATGAACCAAACTACTCAGTGAATTATTCAGATGTTGATTCGATAAAAGTTCGTTTCAATTCATTTAGGTAAAATTTCCGCTGCAACAGCCACACTTTTTATTTGATTTCGGCCCTTAAATTTCTTACATCACAGTGCATTTATCAACCTTTAGAATTTAGATAGATTAATTAATTTGGAAAGTAATCTTTTCACTTTAAATTGTGTTAATTAATTAACTAATTAATGCAAACTTAAGTCAGTCTTCTGCTCTAGTTTCTCTTTTTCTTTTTGTTTAATTTATAGTAATTCCCTTTTTGAGAAAAAAACGTGTTTCTTTTTTTAGTTGAAAAGATAGTTCACTTTTAATTTACATGTTTTGTTTAGGGTTTTTGGGGGGATTACTGATTTTAACCAAGACAAACATCTCACTAGTTATTGTATTTCCTAATCAGGAATATCAGGCCAATGATTGCGATCACTAACTACATATAATCCACAGTTTACTTTCCCTTATTTCGTGTGTGTAACCAATTTGTATCTGAAAATAGGGGCACCTGATCACAAAGTTAAGAGTGTCCACAGTCTCATCTCTTCGCTATATATTCCGTTCAACTAATTATAAGCTTCACATCATTTTTTACTCAATTCTTTATTTTAAGAAAAACACCCACAATTATATCCCTTCAGAGTATATCTTTCCTTCAACTATTCATGGCTCCGCACCACTTTTATTTCATCCTTTACTTGAGAAAGACAGTATAGAAGAAGTAGATGAAATTGTGCGAAAAATAAAGTGGAAAAATGGTTTATTTATAGGAGGGGATAAAATGGATTGAGGTTATAATTTTTTTTTAAAGGGAATAGATCCGTTGGGTAACCGATAGTGTAGGAATTTTATTTTATTTTCGATTTTGTCGAATTAATATATATATATATATATATATATATCAGCAGAAACGAAGCCCACTCGCACGCCTAGCGAGTGGGCTGAACGCGCCTCCTGCATTGGTTGCGGATGGAAGCGCACGCGCGACGAGCCATCTTGTGGCCTTTCCCTCCACGGAGTGACGTGTTCCGTCCCACCCCCGCAACGCGTCCAGTATGCGTCCCGCTCGCATTGCGAATGACCTAAGACACCACTTCAATTCTTTAATGAGCTCATATATTTGAACAGAACAATTTTTTTTTTACAAATCGTAATTAAGTACCTTAAAACTAATCTCAATTTAGGGTGAAAAGAGCTTAATTGGTTAATTTGTCTTTTGCATAGAGATGTCAATCAGACTAATCCAATTGGGTTCGGTCCAATCCTATCGGGTTGTCGGACTAACCCATCGGGCTAATCAGGCTCAACAAAAATTTAAGAATTTTTTTAATTAATATATTAATTTTGATAATTATATATTTCTAACAAAGAAATTCATCCATAAATGAATGTTGCTTTAACTCAAAATTTATTATAACTATTAGAGAAGTAAGAACATACATTTTTCATAAATGATTATCGCTTTTTAAATTTTTAATATAAACGTTTTATATTAAATGTTATAGTACAATATAAAAAAACGAAATGATGAATATATCTTTCTAATATTGAATAAAAATACATTTTTATATACATTTGAGAAAAAATCTTATTATACTAACTTTCAAAAGTTAAAAAAAATTAAAATAATGAAATTTGAAAACTAAATAATGAGAAATTGCTAATTTTCGGGTCGACCCTATGGGGCTCGGGCTATCTTTGGGTCAACCATATCGGGTTGCGGGCTATTCAATTTAGGGTCATTCAGGTTGGGATTATTTTCAGATTATAAGTTTTCTGCCCTAATTCTATTAGATTGTCAAATTAATCGAGCCAACCCATAAATTTCTGGCTAAATTGATATCCCCGCTCTTACATACATTCTTATCATACAATCATAAAAAAGCTTAATTGGTTAATTTGTCTTTTGCATACATTCTAGCATGCAATCATGTTGATATATTGTTGTATTAATTAGAGGATAGGTCAAGTGATGCATTATATGACGTAGTATACATACATAATGTATAATGATTAAAGGAAATATAACCACAATAGATCTTTAAATGGAGAGTTTGTAGTAACATGCCACAAATCACATAGAAAATAGTAAATGCCATTCAGATTGATTTTTTACTCCATTTTTCTCTGCTTTTTTCTTTTTTCTTTTTTCTTGTGACACTCGATCCTTATTAATACATTAACTAATCACTAATTACGAGTGGGACCGACTTTTGAGTTATTGGTTATGATCCTGGGCAACTTTCACAACATACTTAGCTATTTAAGGTGTTTCTTGTTACGTGTAATTTTGGTATTGAGGGAAAAAAAATTAAAGATACATTTTGCCGATGATTTTCGTAGATGTTGTTGTTGCATATGAAATGTGGATTTTCAACTCAACATTTGGTGGAATTTTGTTATTCTTTTTTCTTGCTTCTCTACTATGTTTTTCCCAATTCCACCATCACATCAAAGTAAATTTCTTTGTAATCAAGAGAAGGCCTCAATATGTAGACTAAACTAATAAAATAGAAGTAATATTTTTAAGAAGAATGAAGGTATGCTGGTTCGGAATCATTACATGGAAGTATCAGACTTTTTTTTACGTCGTTGCTAACAACATAAGCATTGAATTTTTTGGTGGCAAATTGTCACAATTCACACAGCAATTTACCAAGAAACAATTTTATTTTTCATCATTTCATTATTCAAGTGGCTCGCTCAGAAATTCGTTGTTATGTTCTTTGCAAAAGTCTTGTATTTTTCTTTTCTTTTCATGTTAATTTACATAACTTAGTTATAGAAACTACTTAATTTGTTTTCATCTTGTAGAAGACACAACAAATCTAATTAATAGATTTTCTAGATGTGTTATGCTTAATTAATAATTGGCTGAAATTCCCATACTATTACTGTGTAAAACATAACTAATATTTGCTTTCGTTATTTGTTTCTGATTCTTTCTTTTAGGGGAAACGTTCGTCTGGTTATTGAGTTATTGCTCCCTTCATATATGGAATTAATTCGGTCTAATCTTCGATCAATACTAATTACTATTGAAATATCTAATCTTCAAGTCATTGCTGCAAATGAATTAGGAAAACAACGGAAGATTATTTTGGCATTACCTAAATATATAATAAATCTGATGTATTGTATTTAACCAACCTTTTTAATTCGTTTGTGATTTTTGTTGCTGTGGTGTATAATTGAAGCTAGATTATGGGATATTTATAATGGAGAGCTTGTATTTTGCCTCTTCTCTGCTTTAAAAAAAAAAAAAAAACCTTTTGGACAATTTCGGTGCTGATTTTCCAAAGATATTGATGTTGTATGGAGAACTTGATTTTTGATTATATTATAATAATAGATAATTGTTATTTAATGCGTGGTTTATATAGATGATTTCAAGCATTGTAAGTGTATCTTTCTTCGTCAATAATGCGAAATTCCCTGGTTCTATCTTGTGATGTTCAAAATTGCATCCACGCCTACACATCTCCTGTGTTGCTTATTGAGATAGAGAACGAGAGATGGAAACATCATACGTTCATATTGTATGAAAAAACACAGAAATTAAGTTGATTGGTCCCACTACTTTAATAAAAGTTATTAAAAAGTGAAATAAATCCCAGGTCTGTTATTCTAATTAAACTACAAAAAGGGTGAATAATAATGAACTATAAAATTATCATTTATTATTATTATTATTATTATTATTATTATTATTATTATTATTATTATTATTATTATTATTATTATTATTA
>JAYDZE010536939.1:0-15034 GCA_034509125.1 Monilaria moniliformis
TTTAATGGATTTCAACAAAAACTATCAAATCAACGCAACAGATCTGAAAATTTGAAGAATTTCGTTTGTGTGAGTGAGCTGCTTCTGTATTGTGGCTGTTGTGGGAGGGATGGAGGGATAATATGCACGCCGGAGACGCATGAGAAGAATGTGTCTTACCTGGGAGACGCATTCACCTCATGCGTCTCCACCTACACCATGACGTCGTCGTTTCAGCAGGGCGGAGACGCATTCTCGAAATGTGTCTTCATTTAAGTGAAGACGCATTTCGTGAATGCGTCTTACCCATTTCCGGAAGAGAAAAAAAAGGTTCCCATTTCAAGAACCTTTTTTTTAGAATAGCCCAAATCAAGAATTCTGCCGAAAAAAATCCCAAAATTTTACATAACTTTTCCTACTTTTAGGAATCATATTATTTTCTTATTTTTTTTATAATTAAACCAAAAACATAAATTTAATAATTGTAAATCTGATTACTTTCCTTATTTTCTTATAGTTAAACCAAAATAGAATTTAATAATTGAGAATCAAATCACTTTTCTAAAGCACAATATTTGTTTGCCAAACAAACAAGGCCTTTGTATTTTTATTTTCAGAATGGAGTGGGATTTCATAAATTATTTATTGGAATGTGGATATAGTGTGAAACCAACAAATTGGTCTAGATTAAGTAGGAAAAAATAATGGCCAGCAAGATTTTTAGCCCGAATGGGCTGTGGACTAAGTAGTAGTTCGGCACCTTCACAAGACTGGCCTAAAAAACCATGATAACAAGGGCTTGTAGTAGATATTTGTAAATATGTTCACTTTAGTCTTTTTGCTTAAATCCTAAAATGGAAACTTTATTCAAGAAAGATAGTCATGATGAAAAATATGTGACCAGTGCTCATCTCTCTGAAAATTACATATTAGTTATTATGCAAGCAAGAGTTGAAATGATATTTTGCATCTAAATGAGGTCATGTGTTAGAAGAGAACACCACTTATTTGTAATAAGAATGACGTTATCAAAAAAAATTCTACGTGCTAAAGTTTTTCCATAAGCTTTCAGGGATCTATGTGCGGCTATTCGGAAAGGAAAGCTTTATTGTTAATACCAAAAATTTATAACTCGAAACCTGAGTACATTTGTTTCGCATATGGGGCAAAATTATGATCGTTCAACAACAGCTCCCTCCATTGTATATATCGGATTTGTAAAAAGAATTGCCATTTGACTTGAGCTACACAGCCCAAAGACTGCTAACATAATATTCTTAATAAAACCACCTTTTATCAGAAAAATGAAAGAGAGCAGATGATATTCCCCGCAAGAAAGAAAAGCGATGATAGCTCCCACATAGTTTGCAAGCTTCGCTTTCCAACATAATGCAACACAAGTCAATACGTTCCGATTTCTAGGAATGTATCAATAATAATCGGTATAGAATAACAGGGATTATCAAGCAACTTACTGGTCATCATGGTGTTGCTTGGCAAGTTAAATCTCTGATTCCTCGTGACGGGCATGCCTATGTCTACGGTGCAATCGTTTCTCTCTTCGTGTCTGCCTCCTCGACAATATTCTGGGTGCATCAGTCTGATCAGGAACATCTTCTGTACTCTCAGGAAGCCCGAATATGAGATCAAATGAATTCTCTGCAGTGTTGCTGCCTCCACTTGCCTAAAACTCGATAAAACACAAAGAAACAGTCATTCTCGATTCCATTCTGAATTGAGTTTATGTAATGTATCAGTTGGATTGCCCGAGCAAAGCTTTTAAATACTTCCCCTTCTTGAATCTCTAAAATTTTATTAGTCACTCACGTAGACTTGCTTGGTTTCTTCTGCAGTCATCTTGACGTCATTCTCGTTCGAATTGGTTTCCGTGCTGCTTTGAGTTTGAGGAGCAACGACATCTCCAGATGAGTTTCTGTAACGCCATCTATAGAAAGCCTTGTCTACTGATGAATCGATGAAAACAACCTCAGGGTAGAAGTACTTGGAGATGCGTTTATATGCCCATGGATCGTTTTGATTGTTCTTCAACATTCTGATGACAGCCAAACAAAAGAAATTAAACAAGAAAATTTAGATCAAATTGGGGATGGGAGAGAGAGGGAGACTTAAAGAAGACGAAAATTTTTGGGAGGGTAAATGTAGCATATACGAGACACGAATAATGCATCTCCACCATCAATTCATTAGATTCCAAAAACAATTGGCCAAAAAGAGATTCAATGCACAAACGAATAGAGTTTGGTAAAACCTACATGTGCGCCAATTCTCGCTGCACCTGAGTCCCTTGCAGCGAAAGCATATACTCAGCAGATAAGTGAATAGATCTCACAAGTAGCGACACTCCAAAAACAACGCCGGCTCCTGACAAAGTATACAGTAGTAGATAAATCAGTCGTATTCTTGTTTATTGAAGATACTCGGCGCCTCATTATGCTTGTAGGAAATGACATCACACTTCCTACATTCCATATATTCCTTACAACTACAAGTACTTGAAAGGGAATTCCTGAATTATTAAAAGGATATGATGGAACAAAAACTAACTGCAGATGTTATAAAATGAAAATCAAAGTCTATTGTAAGAGAAGAGAAATAGCAGTGTTTGATTTTGGTTCCATCATCTATTTTCTCTTTGACAGACGACAAGGTGTTTGCTTTTTTCAAAATGTCAATCATACATTACAATATATGAATAACTTTTTGCCTATACTCTGACTAGCTTCAAAGAAACAACAGTCAGAAAACAAGAACTTATAGTATCTTCCAATAACCATAACAACGATGAGGCATCTAGAATTGAAAATACTTCCCAAATTACATTGGATCATTTGCCCAACAAAACTTCTACTTATTTTGCACTATTCATACATATTCCAATCATATTTCGAGTACACATTCTAAAGATAAAAACAGAGCAGTTTTACATCTCGAGTTACTGATGATCTTCTAACTATTCATATTGAGAAACAGACATATCATCAGCAGTTTATGCAATGGTTTCTGCCAAAATCGCTGCAAAATATGCACAAAGCTGCATGTAATAGCATCTATTCATGTAGGGGCTACGAGGTTAAAATATCTACGGCAACATGCATAACATTATTCAACAGAGCAGTCAATTACATTCACATTATCATTTTAAGAAAAGCCTTTCTCATTTTAGATCTCCTAAAAAGAATAAATTTAAGCAGGCACTCAAACTTGAATAAAAATATTCAATGTTTATTAACAAAAGGATCCAAAGTCCCCCACCTTCCCTAAACCCACTCATGTACGTACACAAGGGTAATATGGGAGCGATGTCACCTACCCGCAGAAAGAAGAACACGTGGCTGCTTTGGTAGCCTTTTTGTCACTGTTAACAAAAAGATGGTTGTCTAATTAGGCAACAAAATTAAGCATCAACAACGAACGATTACACTAAGCAAAAGCAGTAACAGCAAAACAACTTCATGTCTCCAGCTCCACTTTGAATCAAAGCTGTATTTTTCTTCACCTCTTCTCCAGGAACAAACCACCTAAAATGAACAGGCTACATACGTAATGGTACCCCACTATTCACTTTCTGTTGTAAAACGAGTCTTAACGAGGCCGATACCTTTTGTACATTCTTGTGCGCAACAAAAACAAGCCATTAGAGATGCATGTGGAAAGATGCATGACTTTGCCATGTTAAATAATCTATAAGCAACAAACTACTTAACAAATAAAAAAAACCAGCAAAACGATGGTCATCACGAATACCTAGCCAAGAAGTAACTGAACCGGCGAGGCCACCAACATAAAAATTTCTCATAGCTTGATCTCTCCATGATTGCACCAGATATACTTCTTGAGGTGTCAATTGGGCCTGCTCATCCGTTTAAACTCAACAAGGGTGTAATTTTATGGAGATCATGAGCAGAAAATTGAAGTAATAATCAATGATCAATTCCTATTTTCAGAAGTTCTAATTTCAAGTACAATTCGGTTTGAATTATGTCTTTAACCGATCATAATTCTCCAATGCCATTTTTAAGAAAACAAAGCGAAATTAGAAACCGCATTAGCAAATTTTCTAAAATAATCCCCAAAACGGCCAACATTATCAATAAAAGTCACTTTTTAGTGCAAGAAAAAAAAAATTCAAATAAATTAGTATTATCAATAATTGAAAGATCACCTTTTTTGAGCGCAGAACTGATTCAAGATTCAGAAGAGCTTCCATTTTCTAGGTGAAGAAAAGAAACAAAATGATTTCACTAATGAGTTATACCGCTGCTGATTTTCATCTTCAATTCACCGGACTCCGCACCCCTACGACGAATTTGATTCCAATTAACCTGATTTATCAGCAACGGTGTCGTTTTGTATACTGTTTTTTATTTTATTTTATATTATATTATATTATATTATTTATGTTAATAGGAGGGAAAATAGGTATCGAGCTCGGACTCTCACTCATTTCATCGAACCCATTGTACTCAATATTCATGTCTCACCCTCTCCCCTCCGCCGCACTCCACCCCGTTCCCGCGCCCCTCCGCCACCCACCCAACTTCACCCACCTCATCTCTACCGCCACCGCCCTCCCCCACCTCAAGCAAATCCAAGCTCAAATCCTCCGCAACTCCCACTACCACCACCACAACCACCACCTCTTCCAACTCCTCCTCTATTCCCTCCCCTTCCCTTCCTACGCCCTCTCCTTACTCTCCTTCATCCCCGCCAACAGCTCGCCGCCGCGCCAGCTCCCCAACAAGATTCTCAAACACCTCTCCCGCTCAGACAACCCCCACAAGGCGCTCGTGTTTTTCCAAGCGATGCAGACCAAATTCTTCCCCATCGACAGGTTCAGCTTCCCGCCATTGCTCAAAGCGGCGTCGAGAGCTCTGTCTCTCAGTGAAGGGAAGATGATTCACGGGCTGGCCGCGAAACTTGGGTACGAATCCGACCCTTTTGTGCAAACTGCGTTGCTGGGAATGTACGCCGCTTGTGGGCTAATCTCGGAGGCCCGTACAGTGTTCGACAAAATGCCTCAGAGAGATGTCGTCACTTGGAATATCATGATCGATGGGTGAGTTTCACCTTTTGGGTTTGCGCTTCATCATTTTTATACTCAGTGATTCTATTTAGCTCTTTAATACGATCATGTTCTTTCCACGAGGGAAATAAATAGAAGAAAATTCTAGCAAACTCAAAAATTTAGATTTTACTGCTTTACATACATATGTTAGTATGAAATGTAGATAATAATACACATAGAATCATAATCGTACATTTAATTATTAGAGTTGAATGAGAATTAAATTTTGTTGGGTGTTTCCCTGGTTGTAATTTTGAGTTCTTGATCAAACAGATATTGTCAAAACCGGCTTTTTGATGATGTCTTAGCCCTCTTGGAAGAGATGAAGGGCTCTGACATAGAACCGGACGCTAGAGTTTTTACTACCATTCTTGCTGCGTGCAGCCGTGTTGGGAATTTGGATATTGGGAGCCTAGTGCAAGGATACATATCTGAGAGCAACGTCGTCTTTGATTATCACTTGCAGACTGCTCTTTTGAACATGTATATCAACTTTGGCGCCATGGACATGGCACAAAGTTTCTATAACGAGCTGAAGTCAAAAAACGTGGTGGCTTCAACTGCCATGATCACAGGGTACTCAAAAGTCGGCAATCTTGAAGCTGCTCGATTAATTTTTGATGAAATGGTTGATAAAGATTTAGTGTGTTGGAGCGCCATGATTTCTGGTTATGCAAACAGTGATGAGCCTCGTGAAGCTCTTGAGGTATTTCGTGAAATGCAGCAACGTGGAGTTAAGCCTGATCAAGTCACCATGTTGAGCGTTATCTCAGCATGTGCTCGTCTTGGCGCACTGGGTAAAGCTGAACAAACTCATTTGTATGTGGACGAGAAAGGTTTTGGAATGGCTTTGCCCATCAATAATGCCCTGATTGATATGTATGCCAAATGTGGCAGCCTTGACAGAGCGAAGGAAGTTTATGGCCGCGTGCATAGGAAAAATGTGATATCTTGGACGAGCATGATCAATGCTTTCGCCACACATGGGGATGTGGACAACGCCCTGAGGCTTTTTCGACAGATGAGAGTTGAAAATGTAGAACCGAACTGGATTACGTTTGTGGGTGTTCTGTATGCTTGTAGTCATGCAGGATTAGTCGAAGAGGGAGAGAAGTTGTTTGAATTAATGGTGAAACAATATGGAATAGCTCCGAGGCTAGAGCATTTTGGATGCATGGTGGACCTCTATGGTCGAGCTGGTCGTCTCAGAGATGCTCTGGAGATAGTCGAGAGTATGCAAATGGCTCCAAGCGTTGTCATCTGGGGATCATTGATGGCTGCCTGCCGTATTCATGGTGAGTCCGAGTTAGGCGAATTCGCAGCAAAACGTCTTCTCGAGATAGATCCTGATCACGATGGAGCCCTTGTGTTTTTGTCAAACATATATGCCAAAGAGAGGAAGTGGGAGAATGTCGGAGCTGTGAGGAACGCAATGAAGCATAAAGGCGTATCGAAGGAACGAGGATGCAGCATGATTGAAATGGATGATGATATGCACACATTCCTGACAGCAGACAAGAGTCATAGACGAACAGATGAGATCTACGCCAAGTTAGGCGAGGTGGTTGGCAAGCTGAGGGAGGTAGGCTATGCTCCAAACACCAACTGCGTTTTGGTGGATTTGAGCGAAGATGAAAAGAAAGAGGCCGTTCTTTGGCACAGTGAGAAGCTAGCCTTGTGCTACGGGCTGATACGCAGGGAGAAACAATCCACGATTCGTATAATTAAAAACCTTAGGATCTGTGAGGACTGCCACGACTTCATGAAGATGGCTTCGAAAGTGTTGGATACAGAAATCATTATCAGAGATAGAACTAGATTTCATCAATGTAGTGATGGTGTGTGTTCTTGCAAGGACTACTGGTGAGACAAATTGATTGTTCCAAAAAAAGTGAATATTACTACTACATATATGTGCCCTTTTTCAAGAAATAGCTAAACATGAAGAGCTTCTCATGAGGATTGAGAACAGATGATCTTCCATGACTAAATATCTCATGTAGGAAGCGCAACACGCCCTTGTCTATCATCAGAATTTCGGCCTCCAAATGCAGTTGCCAACCAAAACTCTCTCTTCATCTTCTTGAACTGGCTTGTGAGCTTGAATCTCAAGAACTCCACTGCAGCTGAGACCAACTTCGGGTTGTGCCCAATGAAGCTCCTTCTGTACTCGAGGATCCATGAGTTTGACTCGAGCTGCACCACCGAGGTACTCCATTTTTCTTGTGTCCATGAACTGTTACCGGCCTCCCGAACCAGATACTCAGCATCCCCATTTGACCACTAGCGAAATGAATCCAGAAATGATAGATCAAAGCTATAAACATCACATAATATATACAAATTTGCCAGTTGATCTTATAGTAGATTGCGTTACCTCTCTAACTCTTCCTGTTATGACCGTGAATGATCTTGTCGAATACTCAGCTGCAAGCAACCCAGCAGTCTGCAGTGGCCAGCCCCAAATGCTTACCTCCTCAATCATCGATTCATATAGCACGCATCGCGAGGTTAGCAGCCGTCCATCCTAAATCCAATTCACAACATCTCACTTAAACAGAGGCAAAAGATCAAGGAAGAGTCACATACACATACACACTACATACACTAACAAACCTGATTGATTTTCCACAAGGAATGATCAACAGAGCTGCAGCTTGAGACATCTCCACTAACCAACCCCTCTAACTCATTCTTCAAGAACACAAACCTTCCACTCAAACTTTCAAAACCCCTCGATTTCAAACCCAAATTCTTGACGAAATCCGGAGATAACCTAGCCCTCGCAACCCCAGAGACCACCCAAGAAGCCCCATACTCCACGCCAAAAACAAGGATCAAACACCATAATGTTCTCAAGGAAAACACCCTATATCCCAAATCATCCTTTCTCCTCTTCTCCTCCTTCTGACGACTGATTCTTTCAGCTGAACTGGGGGGCGGAGAGGCCGCCATTCCCATCGTCATCGTCCGAGCACTTGATTTAGGTGTGGAGAGATCAGCTGAGGAAGAGTTGAAAGAAACAGGGCTTCTTGAAATGAAGGTGCGTGGGGCGTAGGATTTTCTGAACGAGCTTCGGTTCGTGCTCTGCGGCATCAAATCGAGAGTCGCATTGATGCTGGCGATGCAGATCTCGCACTTGCAGTTGGCATCTTTCTTGCAGCCTGGGAAATAGAAAATATCTCGACTTTCTGATGGATTGCTGTCCACTGTGAGCGATGATTTGACAGAGGAATTTGGCGTCTGCATCGCCATCTTCGTGGTTTCTTCGAGAATTTTGTGTTTTCTTGAAATCATATCTTTTTTGGGTTTTGAATTTATTGGTGTTTTGCTGTACTTATCTTTGGTGCAGCGAGAAAATGCTGTAGGGTTTTTTTAGAAATTTGAATCTCCAACGGTCGAGTCAGAAAGATTTTTTAAATTGAGGGTGACCAACAATAATAAATGCTCTCTCTCTCTCTCTCTCTCTCACTTGTTTCTGGTTTATGGTGTTGGGCTTTTAGATTTATGGGCTTTTGGGAATAACAGTCTTTTCAAAGCATTGAATTAAGATTTGGGCACAGAATTGTTTCGATTTATCTGCTACATTTTCATGTTATATTTAAATAAAACTTATGCATTCGCGGTACATGTATATTTAAGATATGTAATAATTTTAGTAAAATATGAGAACATAAAAATTTGATGGAAGAGCTCATGAGATATCAAATCAGCTCGTAGGATGGAGGAGAAATTCGCTCGAAATACACATAATTGGCTTCTCAACATCAAGAACATACATAGCGGGTGTCTGAAAGACTATAATTTAGAATTTTGGTAAATCAAATACCTTTTTTATAACAATTAAAAAACAATCTGCAGTTGGACAAAATTCAAATAACTGATGAACAATGCAAAGCATACTAGTTTGTCGCTTGTTCTGCCACATGTTGTTTGTCTGTGGCCTATAATTTATTAGTATATCAGGTACAAGCCCACGATGCATATAATCGTTTTTTCTTCTTCTTGACGAATGGTCCGCCTTAAATGTCAGACTTGAAGACAAAAACAAACTAAAATATTGATTATATATTTATATCCATGCAAAATGTAAACTTTTCTCCAATCACAGGCAAAGACATAACTGTTCAAAAACAGTTCCAGACAAGGAAAATTGGCCTAGCTTTTACCCTTTGTGTCGTTCTTCCTGTTTGTTCGGTTATGCACCAGAATCACACACACACACACACAAGCACAAAATATATATATATATATATATATATATATAACATGCCTTTATATAACATGCCTTTCTCTTAGTTGTCTCTCATGTCTCAATCATAGCACACCGCTTTTCTCTCTCTCCTGAAGAATTATTGGGTTCTTTTTAAATAAGGAGAGAATTTTGGTTGTATTATACATATGTTGTTGCTGACCACAGAATTGTTAGGAGGACTGTTGATCATATATATATGCACCCACAGCCACCATGTGACATGTTACTGCAGTCACCATATACATCTTTGATGTAACGTAGAAAATTAATGAGTCGAATTAATTACAACTGAAGCGACATACTATCTAATCAAAGTCCAAAAAGGGTAATCTTGGTGCTCCACGTATATATTACCTTACACCACATGTGATGATGTATCCATATATATGTGCAAGCAAAAGAAAGTTGTAAATGAGGGCGACCATTGCATATGTGATTGATATATGTATATAATTATGCCTAGTGTAGCATCTACTAGACCACTCGAATGAAATGTATCGTTTTATACATACATACATATATACATATGTAGTGATGAAATCATTAGGAAAATTAAGGTGAGTTGGTTGATGCTTTTTGACAAATTTAATAATATCTTTTAACCAAGTTGGCAAACTAATAACTTGAAAAAACATATGCTTAATGATTACTCATCTTGTTGGATGGATTATATATAGTTGAACTATCTTCTACATTGGTAACAAATTAGGTTGTCTATATATATATATATATATATATATATATATTGTTGTGTTTTGTGAAAAAATATATATTCCTCGTATAAAATTATGTAACACACCTTTCTGGTTTAAGTGGGAAGTTGACCTATCTTAATTTATTAATTCTTAAATTTAATGCATATATCATCTCCCCTTTTAATTATTCTCCTAAAATATTTTCAAACAAAGAGATGTGCAGAGAAAAAGAAAGCAAATCCATATTTTGAAGCTTCGCGCGTTCATCATGCACCATAATCATATAAAAGTATTGCAAGAACAGAAAAAAAATTTGGTTTCATTACTTTCTTGCAA
Source organism: Monilaria moniliformis (assembly GCA_034509125.1). Lineage (NCBI taxonomy): Eukaryota > Viridiplantae > Streptophyta > Magnoliopsida > Caryophyllales > Aizoaceae > Monilaria > Monilaria moniliformis. The sequence continues at coordinate 10,352 of JAYDZE010536939.1, forward strand.
TTAAAATTAAAGCTAGAATCGCTTTTCCCTCCACAAAAAATTCTACATCATCATAAGAGGAAAAGGATTTCATTACATCACATAAAAATAAAAATAGCATAAAATAAAACATATACAATCAAAGTTAATTAGTTTAACCTTATTCGAAATTAATTAGGAGATTAATCATTCAAATAAAGCTAGTAAAATCCGACCTGCGACGTGCTTGATGATCTGGAATATTTCTTGGATGAAGAAGAGGAAGAAGAAGAAGAAGAAGAAGAAGAGGAGGAGGGTGAAGAGAGATCGCTCCTCCTCCTGAGCATCTGCCTGATGCCGTCGGCGACGTGCAGGGCCGGGTTGGATTTATAGTTGCGGCAGAAGGACATGTGAGCCTTGACAGCCTCGTCCAATCCGAAGTGGGTTTTGGCTCTGCTAACTTCATCGCTTACAGCTTCTGAGCAGAGACCGCACAGCCATTTGCCTTGGAATTTCGATTTCACTTCCCTAATGTACTCTTGTGTGCAGTCTTCCCTCAGTCCACAGCACTCGCACTTTGCTGATTCAATGTCCATGCCCAAAAGAAACCAAGCTTTTCTTTTTCTATGTATGACTGTTGTATTGATGAGAGAGAGAGAGAGAGAGAGAGAATGGTGAGAGTGAGGGATGGAAGGAGAGGATTTATAGTAGGGAGATTTGCCACAATTTTCTCCATGTTATAAGGGACAAATGGGTTGTGGAATATGAGACAGTGAGGCCCCCTTATTTTTCTTTATCAAAACTATAAAGTGACTCACTAATTCAATTCTTTGGCATTTTTTTGGTGTTTGTATTTTTCCTAGGGTTCGTAATTGGCAGTTACTTTCGGTTATTCACTTAGTTTAAAAGAGTCTAGTAAAACATGGGAGACACAAGATTATCACATTTCGACAATCTTTGTCGCCTTCACAATTGATATGCAACACATTATTTTTTATATATGTTTTCAATAATGTCATGAGACCCCAATTTTAACATCTAAAAGCATGCCCGATTTGATGTGGCACCACTCTTACGGAGCCATACGTATATTTCCACTTCAAATTCTATGGGCGCCACAATTCGTATGAATTTACAAAAATAAAAAAGCGTGACATTATTGAAAAGAATTGACGATAAAATCTTCGAAATTGAAATAGGAAAATCAGTAACAGGGGTGCAATATTTCTCTTGCAAATAAATGCATATCACTCTATATATGTCTTGATCCACAATTTGATGGTACAAACTACAAAGAATTTAATAGAGACAGCTACACATGTTGGATGGCTGTGTAATGTCTTGACATTCATGACAAATTGCATGGATTGATGATACACCAATTAAGGCAAGATTTATTCTGTTGATAAGCTGCTGGGATTTTGTGCTTGCTGGCACACAGTATTTCTAACTCTAGAAATTAGACTCATACACGTGGTCACATTTCTAACATGGGATAATTGAGTATACAACCCATAATTTGGCTCATTCAATTTAATCTTTGGTTTAATTGGCCGGTTTTACGCTCGTCTCGTATTTGATTAATTCAACTAATACTCATTGTGTGATACTATATATATATATAGTGGTGTGGTATTATTTAGTGAATATGATCATGTGAATGATAATACTAAAGTATTCCACTTACGTGTTTAGTGACTTTGGACTGTTGTGTTTAATTAATTGATTGATTTATCTGTTGCTGTATGTGTGTGTGTATATAGATGTGTATATAGTTGGAGGCTATTTATGGCACGAAATGGTGGCATCTTTTGACATGGGCAACCACCCGGATTGAAATATGTTCAAATTATTATTGGGTCGTTGAGAAGTTTTGGAGAAAATCAATGTTTGATTGGAGTTTGTACATAAATAACTAGGTATGTCCACAATTCTACAAACTTGCTGTAATCTTGAATGATGGTTTTCCAAGATTTGGTAGAGCTCACTTTAATAAACTAAAAGGTTTATTTATTCTTATATTTTAGATTCACACACACAATTTTATAGATGCCTGGAACTCTTTACCTACTAGTTGCAATTTAATTTTATATGAGTACGTAATTGGGATTTTTGATCCCCAAATTTTCATCTACCAACTCAAATAATAAAAATTACAATTATCTAAGTTACACATGCATTATGGTATAGTATTTTAGGTCGATCGAGTACTTTTGAAGTACGCTCGGAGAAATGCATAAAATTGCAAATACGATATGGGACAAAAACCCGATTGTGTAATTTAACACCTCATCATTAGCTGAGTGTCAAGTTCGTCGTATGAGTCATCCTCCTCATCCAACACAACACACAGTCTTTCCGCCGATTTTTTGGATCTTAAATTTTTGCTCCATATATACCGTTTTTGCTACTCTTTCAGTTGTACGTATTTCTTATATATGTAAAAGAGTGAGAGCGACAGATGTATGATGTATGATGTATGATGCAAATGCATATCTCCAGGACCAGACTTGTCCAGTCTCAAGGTTAGCTTTTTATTTAATATTGGATTCAAGTCACTGTTGGTGTATATTATAATTAATATATAGTCTCTGAGTTGACTCGAAAACATAATTAAAGATGGCCTCATGATTAATAGATTGATGATTTTGAAGAGCACATAATTGATCCCAATTCAATTGATTTTGTATGCTAATTTATGATTTCTTATCTATCACGTAATGTTGATAACATAATTTCATCATCATGAAAATGACATATCAATAATTAAAGCATGATACTCGTAGATTTTCCACATTATAGTTTAGTGGTTGGTTTAGGGTATACCTTTTCCACCCCAATCATCTTAGGGTTGCTTTCACTTGCAGTTGTGTTTCATAATGTTGACTTGACTTGCATTGCATCGCCCCTTCTCAAAAATAAATGGGTAATCATATTTTTAGATAGAAATATGCATGTATGTACACGACGCAAATATATATGGACTAGTTTCTTTTGGATCCATCTCACAAATTTTAAATAAATGAGGATATTAAAATAGTATTAATGTTGCATATGAATATAATATTAAATATGTGACGTCGACGATATTTAAATTAAATATCATGTTCATGCATTACTGTGTGTGAAATATAAATTATTTTCAAAAGCTTGTAGCATTATATGGAACCAAAGATTAGAAGAATCTAGTTTCAACCTTAGCTTGTAGCATTTTCCACAAAGTTCACACGGCAAGGCATGAATTATACATAGTATTTAAATGTCAAATCTTCAAATTTGGAATTTATAATTGGTTGCTTTAATCTGAAATATATATATTATATATATAGATGTGTGATCATATCCGAACCAATTCCTAATGCATAACTAAGAACTAATCTAGATCATCCATTTATAAGGATTAACGGTTGATTTGCATGCCATGTGTCACATGATAATTAACTAATTTAATTGAAAAAGGTTATAAACGTAATTAATAAAAAACTATCGTTTTTTATGTGATTTACTTTAGGAAACAAAGTTGACTAAAAGATATGATATCTTGATTACATTGAAACAGAAAATCACGTCCCATTAATAGTATAATATATTTATTAGGGTTGATTGTAGAATAGCTGTTATTTGCGCAACACATATCTCATCTCCAGAAGCTTTTCTCGGAAGCAATAGAAGTAGTCCATTGTATGAAACATTAAACGTCGTCATCCTGCCCAAAAAATAAACCGCCATTATCCCCACAAATCTCGACATTGTCTGACATTCGTCGTCCGAGGACGGTGCCCAAAAATAGTGTGAAAGAATGAATTCGGACCACGCCCATGAAGGTAATTTATAAGATAACGTTATTTACACTGAAAGTTAACAATATGTTTGGATCAGTTATTTACACCTTATTATGATTATATTGTTGTCGATTATGATTATACCATTGTTGCTTATATAAAATCGTCATGAACAGTATACCAATAGAAGCATTTGATTGTATGAACCATAAAACATTAACGTAAACCAATTGACAGATTCTAATCATATACATTGGCACGTTTGACGTTCTTTTTATTATAATGTGGGAAACATCATATATCTAGGATTATAATGTGGTGCAAAGGATGGCAATTCCACATTTTTTTAACATAATATACAACATTGTAATTTATAATTATTGTATTGCGGTATAATGAGATATTTCGTGTTCAATTAATGATTAATTAATATGTGTGTAATGACACAATAAGTCTGGCATATTCACCCTGAAACAACATGAAGACATATAATCACTAATTTAGACATAATTATCATTAATCGTACCTAGTACCATCATTAGTTACACTTAATGATACTATATAGTTACCAATAATGCTTCGATCACGGGTACATTAATGATACGCTTTTGTCATCACAGTTTTCTATGTTCCAAGATGTGCAGATGAGTTCAATCCTAATATCGGTCAAAAACCCAATACTTTGCTCACGGACACGTTATCATTATTCGTAACTAGTACCATCATTAGTTACACTTAATGATACTATATGTCTACCAATAATGCTTCACTCACGTGTACATTAATGATACGCTTTTGTCATCGCAGTTTTCTATGTTCCAAGATGTGCAGATGAGTTTAAGCCTAAGAGCGGTCAAAAATTCAATACTTTGGAAGAGGCGACAATGTTTTACGACAACTATGCTCGTACCGTTGGGTTTGATACACGCAAATATGGTTCAAA
>JAYDZE010536950.1:0-15033 GCA_034509125.1 Monilaria moniliformis
GATGATGCTCAAAGACTGAATGCTGCTTTTAATGAGACAAGTTCCCAGATGCACAATCTTGCTCAATTTTCTAATGTTATGGTAAGATATTTATCCCCTTACTTTAGTATTAAGAAACTTATTTGGTTTCTAAGATTGCGCTGGAAATGGAAGCAGTTGAATATATGATCTGTTCTTACCTGAAGTGGAATATCTCTAGCAGCCTTGGAATTAGCTTCTCATCTGTTTAAGTCCAAAAAAATTGGTATCATTCTATGTGGTTGGAAATGGAAAGTCTTGAAGATTCTGTGGGTGGGCTTTATAGCTTCACCTTCATGCACATGCACACAGACATGTTGGGAAGAAGTGGGGAGAGGGGGATTAGGTTCAAATAATAGCCGCTTTTCTTCCCACCTTATTTGGATAGCAGGTATTAGTATCAGTAAAATGGGAGTGCTCTTGATTTTTCACAATATGAGTGAATGTAAGATATTAGTAACTTTTCTATGCTCGTCACAAACTTTGAAGAGTTACTCACTCCATTGAACTTCAGATTCATCACTATAGATTAAGAATGGATACTTTTTGATGCTGCTTTATTCCTAACATTCATTTGATCTCACGTTTCTTTGGCGAGTGTATCTTGTAAATGTATTTGTGGATGTGAATTATTAAGGTCTTGTGACTTTTATTTATTTCTTGCTTTCTGATTATTTTTAGCAGCAGTCATACCCAAATTCACTGCAAAGCACATTGTTGACTGGAAATGTTCACTCTGCTAGAGAATCTGATCTTCAATACTCACAGTTTCCTGTCTCGCATTCTATGGGTGCAAAGTATGGGAACTCTGTTTCTTCTGTCGGTGCTTCGGCAATCTCTATGTCTGAGGTACCCATCTAAACTAATCATTTAACTAAGATTCACTGGTGCTGTATAAATTATATTTCTCTTATATATAATGTTTTCGTTAGCTTTGTCTAAATATAAATATTTTCTCTACCCACCATATGTGGATGATTTTCATTTTTATCCATCAATCTTTGACAAGAATCCACTCTCTTATTAAACAATCTCAATTGAATCAAGTTGTACAAAATTGGCTCTTGTCATGAAATAATACTGTTCTTAATTTGAACAATTTCCTGATCTAATTAGACGTAAAAAAAAAAATTAGTGCCCGATACGGGAAGCACTTAAGTGGATTCTTATTTTTTAACGAATCCTAATTTATTCACATTCTCTATTGTGGAATGAAGATGTGTGTGTAAAAGAAGCAGTATATTGGTAAAGAAAGTTCTTTTCGAAATCAAAAGAGCTATTGGGTCGAAAAATTTGAAGATTTCTAACCATGTACGGAAACTAAGCTCCCACTCACGACCCATGTAAACAAGTTACACCAAGTAAAAAGTGTAGAACAATTAGTTCACAAGGACCACAGTTGTATAACCATTCATCAACTGATGTTGTATAACCATTTATGAACTGATGTTGTATAACCATTCATCAACTGATGATTATTCAGGAATAAACATTGAATGCTGAAATTACGCATTGAATTTCTGGTAGTAGATCCATAATAAAAAAAGTGATTGTTCCAGAAGAAATGAAACAAAAGATATGGTAGAACTAGGACAGTTATTGTATGAGGTCTATTCAATCCTAGATGCAGAGGCACATAATAGATTGATATGAACGTCATGAGCTGTCTCGTAATAACCAGTTGTTGCTGATACTTTCTTCTCGGTTCCTTGGATCTAGCTACAAGGAAGAGGCTTTATTTTTAAATATCGAAGAAAAAATGAAAAACATAGTATTTCATAAAAATGGAATTCAATAGGTTGATCACTCCATTATGTTGTTGCTAGCAAATACCACTATTTTGGTTTTGGATCTTCCAAATCATTCCCACATTTCACATATCTTGTGGTCTGCTAGCTCTGATTATGCCTATGGGGTGCTTCAGGCTTTGAAGACTGCTAATTCATCATCACAGCCTACTCCACAGTCTCATTCAGGAGCGAGTGTAGCCACTGGACCTCCTCTCCCTCAGCAGCATATTGCTGTACATCCATATTCTCAGCCAACACTCCCTCTGGGGCCGTTTACCAACATGATTAGCTACCCCTTCATGCCTCAGAGCTATACATACATGCCTTCTGCTTTTCAGCAATCATTTGCAGGTAACAGCACGTACCATCAGTCCCTGGCTGCTTTACTCCCTCAGTATAAAAGCAGCGTTGCAGTCAGTAGTTTGCCTCAGTCTGCTGCTGTCCCTTCTGGATACGGTGGTCTTGGGAATACCGCCACAGTTCCCGGTAATTATCAGATGAATCCGCCTGCTGCCCCATCTGGATCAGCTATTAACTATGAGGAAGTTTTGGCTCAGTACAAGGAAAATAGTCACCTGCTCGCGCTTCAGCAGCAGCAGCAACAGCAGCAGGTAACACTTCTTCGTTTTGTTTGTTTTCAAATTCATTCCAGCCAATTTCTTTGCGACTCGATAGAAGTCTTGAATAATAACATATCCGGCGTTCTCTCAGAATGAGAACCAAGCGATGTGGCTTCACGGGCAAGGCTCAAGAACAGTGCAAGCGGTTCCATCCAATGCATATTACAATTACCAGGGACAAAGCCAGCAGCCCGGTGGTTTCAGGCAAGCTCAGCAGCAGTCGCAGAACTACGGGGCCCCTGGGTACCCGAACTTCTATCATTCTCAGGCCGGGGTCTCGCTCGACCAGCAACAAAACCCAAGAGATGGCGTTGGTGCCCCTCAAGGACAGCCGAAGCAGTCCCAAATGTGGCCCAACGGTTACTAATCAGCTTGCTTGCTTTTTCAAGGGCCTGCGACGAGCGTGGAGGCGACCCTCTCAAGATGTTAAGACGACTGGATGTGCCTGTGCATGCGCTTCGAAGGTCGCATGGCTTGCTCGTGCTCAGTTGATGTAACTTAGAGAGAGATATGGCTGCTAACTTTGTGTTGGTGGAGATGTGTTTTTCCCTTCCACTTGCACTTTTGATAATTTAGATCAACTTTTCTTTAGAGAGAGCTGCTGCTTAAGTTAAAGGTCGATTCTCTAATCATGCTTTTTTTCTTCTTTTTCTGTTTCTTTTTTTCTTCTCTTGCTTTTCAGTTGAAACACTGTAACATTTCTGTGTACAATAGGAACTGAGTGTTGGTTTATTGTCACGTCTTTTTATATTTTCGATTCTGGTAATTAATTTGAGATAGTTCTGTTTGAAAATAATGACATGTGGTCGCTACCTTGACACACACACTATATGAAAAAAAATAAAAAATCCAAATGATTAATTGGCCAACTTTGGCAATTAGTGAGTGAAATGTTACCATTTGTTGCCAGAAGCTTGACACTTTTGTTTGTTTCCTTTAAAGGGTTATTTGACAAAAGATTTACCAGTTTAGACTTGATATTGATTTTAGATACTCTATTTATAAATTGCAGCGACGTGAATTTTTTTATTTGTGCCATGCCCAATATCTTTTAGCTGTCGGCGAGTTTGTTTGATTACTAAACAAAAAGTGAAGTTTATAACTGAAATATTTTATAAATCATGTCTAAACAATAATTGGGTCATAGTTGATTAATATTTGGCATTTAACCAGTGTAAAAAACCGAAATAATCATCGGTTAGTTTCGCTTCAGCTGGCTTTTCAGGCAATTTGGTGGCGATAGTTTTTCTTGTTCAAACCGATCAGAATAATCAAATACTCAATCTACTAGGTATAAAAATGTACTTTATTAGCAAAAGATCATTATTATTACTGAAAAATAATCGCGACATCGATTTGCAGCCAGTACCTCTCAAACAAGGAAAGTCAAGGCAAATACATTTGTCGAGTTTGTCACTAGAGATTAAATAGAAATTTAGAAATTAACTTTTGAATAACTAATCCTCTGCAGCAAGGAGAGCTCAAGCATAATGCACTCAGGAAGATGGTAGAGATGGTACTGATTTTCGTATATATTCTATCCTCTGCGAGATCATCACTTCAGAAAAGACCTAGTAAGTTGCTCACGAGCAGTCGCTAGTGCTTGGCTTATCGTCTGTAGAAAGGCGAAAGGCGAAGATTGGTTACACTGATACAAGATAATTTAGGTTCGAGCATAAAATGTGGGAGCCGGGAAGGAAGCTACAGACCTGCTCGGATAGAGGTGCTCCGGAGTCGATGCTGTGACTTGCAACTTTACCAGCGATGCTATTTGCATCAGTTTCAAGAATAATTCTGTACCCATTAAAGGTTAAAGGCGTTATGTATGGAAAATGGACAACATTTTTTAAGCATTGATATGCTGCAAATTATTCATTATTTTATGAAATTATGTGTTGACAATAGTAAATATTCAGTTCTTTTACACACTTTTTCATGTTCAGCATTTGGATTTCCATCTTTAAGCAGTAGGCATACAAAAGGAAAAAAAGGAAAAAAGAAAAAGAGAAGCTTACCCGCCATCAACGATTTCATCAAGGCATAGAAGGATGAGATCCAAATTCTCGAGCGCCTCCCTCTTATCCACATTGCCCCTGAGACAAGCAGGCAGAAAAACGAACAAAGCATCTAAAAAGCACAGGGGAGAAGCCAATATCTGTATATGCAAATACAATAAGATTTTATGGCGTACCTGAGGAGGATATCAACTGCATCAAAGAATCCCTGAAGAACAGTGGCTAAAATAAGTTCATTCTCTTCTTCACCCCCAGTAATGAAGTAGTGGAGATCTTGAACAAACTTGTAGATGATGATATTGTTATCATACATAGTTATTTCCGCTGTCATTAGGTAATCAGAGGTTAGGCATGGGGTTGAGAGAGAGAGAGAGAGAGAGAGCTCTTGATAAGGGTTTCTGCTCAGAAAGACAGTCTGCAGAATATGATCACAACTGATCAAGCACTAGAGGGCGGTTACTTTGAGTGATGAGATAGATTGATAAAATATAGGATTGAGTCTTGAAGGATAAGATGACCAAACAAGCTCAAATTTAATCAATCCATCAAAGTAAACAGTGGATTAGCTTGGAATATTTTCATCAATCCATTCTATCACTCAAAGTAAATGCCCCCCCTAAACAGATTATGTAAATCCTAAACTAGCTGCTTGTTTTTCAATCTTTTGCATTCATGATCACAACATTCTACTCCCTCTCCATATTCATACAAACACAAGCCCACGCAACGAGTAACATAATTTAAAAGTCACTACTGAATAATTTGAATGATATATACTACCCTATGGCTTCAATAATTATGGCAAAGACATTTAATGTCGCAGAGCACCTTCAGTCCGAGCGTTTGTTTTCTGCGTCTTCGTAAAGACGGTCTTCTCGAAAGCCTCCTTTGCAGCATTGGTAGGCCAATCATCTGAATAATACTTGGCTGCAATATGTTTCCCTTCTGAATCAAGAAGGATAATGTTCTTCACGAAAGGGCAGAAATCCTGATAACACAGAAACATAACTAAACAGAGTCAACACTGCATATTCATTTCAATCACATGTTAAAAATGTAGGATTTATAAAACATAATCTACCCAAAACAATTTCCACACTTGTTTTATACTCCATATTCAAAAAAGGGGCAAGGCTTGTTCATTGACAACATAAACACCAGTTATCAACTAATCAAATTTATAAACACCAGTTATCAACTAATCAAATTTAAGTCTCAATTTCTTCAGTTGAAAATCGTGAATCAAACAATCTTAGCATGACAAAACGCTTCTAAAGCATGGGTAATTTAAAACAGAACAGAATCAACAATGCATATTCACTTCAATCATATGTGAAGAAAGTAGGAACTATAATTCATAATCCACACCCAAAACAATTTCCACATATTGCCTTATTTTATACTCCATATTCCAAAAAGGGGGCAAACTTGTTCATTGACAACATAAACACCAGTTTATCAACTAATCATATATAAATGTCAATTCCTCCAGTTGAAAATCGTGAATGCAAACATGAAAATACGCATTATAAAACAGGATCATTCAGATCAAATAGATCGACCGATGCATGTCTCATATATTTGGCATATAGATTTAATCAATTTCTGGAAAATGTGTCTCAAACTCAGAGCATCGAATGATTCTTAATAATTTTACAACTTGCAGACGGATGATCTTAGTTTCGAAATTCATTCAATCAATAACAACAATTAAATGTAATCTCTTCACATACGATCTGTAAGGTTCAGAGAATAAGCACGAGAAATAATCGAATCAGTCTACTAGTGCTCAAACAATGGTGAATTGTTTATATCTAGATTTTCTATGCGCAGATCAGTAGCTGTAGCTGGCTGAAGCCGCAATCTAGCTCTAGGGAGCAGAACAGGACATATGCGTTTTGACTGTGTGTCAGTAGAGAGAGAGAGAGAGTTACCATTTTCGGCGGAGAATATTTTGGCAGCGCCAGAGATCGCGAATGGATCGCCCTTCGCTTCGATCACGATGGAGAGGGAGGGAGAGAACTCCATTTTTCGATTTCATATAAAAAGAAACTAATATACGTTAATTACCCATACTCGTTTAGACTGATTAAATAATTTGTTACAGCAATTAGTATTTATTGTAATAAGTAAATATTAATAAATAATAACAAGATTAAAATTGACAGGAAATGGTTTATAATTTATCAATTTTAGGTGTGCATGTCGATTAAATTATTGGATCCATTTTTATATAAATTAAATTACATACTCGTATTTAAAAACGATTTACCACTATTTTTTGTCTCAACTCATATAATAATCGGTATGTAGTGATTATTCAAATCCATTTAAAATAATAAATTACCTAAATAATTAAAATGAAGTTGCTAATGGCCAGTGGGTATGATGTAGGGATAAAGACGCATGATCATCTGGGAGGCTTGGCGACTGTAATAGAATTATCAATCTATATTTTTTAATTCAGAAAATTGAACACTGATGCAGCCCATTCATATCGGCCCGGCCCATTATAAGCCTTTTTCATATGCAGAACCCAGCGCGAGCTCCAAATGGCACTTCACTCTCGTCTCTGCGCTCTCTCCTTAAACGCCCGTGTAACCCCCCCTCTCTCTCTCTCTCTCTCACACACACACACACACACGCTAACAGCTTCTTAGATACTGAGATTTTTCCGGTGATTATGTTCAGGTTGCACTGACGCCGCTCGTGCAGGGAGTCTCGATTTGCTATGGACGGTAACTTTCCTTCTGCTCCGATTTCTCCATTTCTTCGGAATAACGAAAATTGTTTGATATTTTGAATCAATTTATGTCGTTTTCATAAGTTAATTTCGAGTGATCTGTTGCAATTTTCAATCTGTTTGTACAACCAGCGGTATATGGCGATGCGATAAAGTAGAATGCAATTAGCTCGGAAGGTTAATCGAGTGCGTAATTAATTAATTAATGAATTAATTGTTATTTTTTTTTCCCGTGGGAATTGTCATTAGTGCCAGCTATGCATGATCGGATTTCTATTGTTGATGTAAGCTCTCTTAGCTTCTGCAGCTCGATGCTGTGAAATTCACGCGGAAAATTTAGTTAAATTGAGAATTGTTTCTGCGCTCGGCATCGTAATGTAGTTTGAGCGTTAGATGCCTGTGTCGAGGTTTTTGTGAAAATATGATTTCAATGAGTGCACGATTTTTTATTTATTTTTTTTTTTTTTATTTTTTTTTATACCTTGGACAGCTCAAGTATTCGTGTTGCTGATAGACCTGAAGGCTGTGAAGGACGCTTGTCCAATAATAGCAGTGTTAATGGAATTAGGGCTTTTTGTGCTAACCAAGGTTAGTGGTCACGCACTGGAGCTGCTACTATTGGTTATAGATTCGGTTTTATTGTGGCATTGGTGATACGTTTGCTTAATTTGAACTGTGTGATGGAAAAGATTTGTTTATGGTGGGGTGTTTCGTAGTTTTTGATAATTCAATGTGCTGAGAGTGATGGTGAAAGGAAGGAGTTTAGAACATACATGTAGAAGAAAAGAAGTCCTCTGGGATGAGAGGTGAAAAAAGACAATGTAATAGAAGGGGCAGTTGCCTAAACACCCTCGACTTTGTGACGAGTATGGTTGATTTTGAAGTTAAATTTTCAAACCAAGTTCTGTCTTTGGAAATGGTGCTGGTGTTCTTGAATCTGGTGTCTTTCTGGAAGCGTTCTTACTTCTTCATGCCATGAATGTAATTGAGAATATCTCCTGGTAATGGTTTCTTGTTTCTGTGCCAGATTTGGCTAGTAAGAAGTGTGTGCCATGCAGCTCTAAAGATCTGAGGCCTATGACTGAGGAGACGGCCAACATTTTGATCCAACGGGTACGGGCGTTTTTATTGTGAGTTTTGTTTTCTTATATTTGTGTATTTGCAATCCATTATTGGTAATTTATGGCTCAGGTTCCTGGATGGAATCTAGTGAAGGAAAATGATTTCTGGAAGCTGCATCAGTCCTGGAAAGTTAAGACTTTCGTCAAAGGAATGGAATTTCTTCGACTCGTGGCTGATGTTGCCGAAGCTGAAGGTATACTTCTTATGCTTGTCCCGTTTAAGTTGGGTGTTTTCCGGTCTTCTAGTATAGACAAAGTTCCTTCCATGCAAGTCTAATTATTTGGCTGAACTTAGGATGCCATCGCTCAACCCTGTCATATACTTGAAGTTTTGTAAATGGATTTCCTTGTATAGAAGTCATTTGAGCACTTTAAACCAATTCCGAATGATCTTGTGTTTTCAAAATTTTCCCTCCGTATTTCTTTAATTAGAAAATAACCTTAAGCATTAATAAAATTGTTTTCTGGTCTTTGGGTTGTCGAAGAGATGCCCTCACATTGGAATAAAGAGTTCTTTCTTCTCACCACAAGATACTCATTGCTTTAGGGAAGCTTATATAAGCAATATGCACTCCTGCTGTATGTTTCTGTTTGGATAAGACGGATATGCAGCTAATAATTAGCATAGAAGTTCAGTTGGCGATGGATCGTTTCAAATTATCATCTGATTGCTGTTCTCTATCTCTCTCTCTGTCGTTATTTGATATAGGTCATCACCCAGATCTTCATCTCGTCGGATGGAACAATGTAAAGATTGATATCTGGACTCATGCATTAGGTAAGATCACCTGACAAACTGTAATTTGCTCTCGATGGTTACCATTGCTACGGACGAATGAACTCCTTAACGGCCATTCAACCTGAAAATAAGTATCTTCAAATTATCTATGATATCTATCAAAAACTATTAGCTGATTAAATCAAGGTTAATTCCGTTAAGCTCTCTATCTTTGTATTTGCGTCCCCGCCTCATTTAAGTGATCATTGCGGTTTGATGTTTATTTACTTATCTTCTTGTGTACCATGTAGTTTTTTATATTTGGAATCTAATCACCATTGATCTCCTTAGTAAAGCGATGTGCATTGATCCTAATTATTATACAAACACGAATCTAATCACCATTGATATTCTTCCATTGAACAATGGAGATGTTCCTCATTTGATCCGACAAGCATAACTCTTTTTTGCCCTTCCGTTCGTGTATTTCAGTTGAAGTTGTTTCATGAACACACACGCGTCTTGATGTACTCAAATCTTTTTTATGGTGCAGGCGGGCTCACTGAGAATGATTTCATACTTGCTGCTAAGATCAATGGAATTAATCTTCACAACCTTCTAAGGATAACACCTACGAACAAGTAATGGCTCGACATTGATAAACATCTATTCTTTCTCTTTCATCCTTGTAATAACACATACTGTTTTGTCATAAATTGAATTTGGGTTTCTGTTCTTTCTTCTTCTTTCTTTATATTTATTTGTTTTTCTAATATTGGTTTTGTATTCTTGCACCCTGTCAAAAGTAGTTTAGGTGAGAAGTATCTTTTTGAAGTTCGCGAACGAACATGGTTTTATCCAATCTGCTGTTTATTTCAGGTCGAAAAATGATAGTTCTATACTTCTGTTACAACTCCCTTTTCAAGTTATGATCAACCAAAAAATCATCTTTGGTTCAAAAATTAAATACAGAAATGAATTTAACAATCAAATCAGAACAAAGGGTGGAAAAAGAAAAAGGCCAGGAACTTTATCATTCCATAATCATCTAAAAATATATTTGACCGCAAGAGCTAATGAGTATATGATAAATTTATGGGTGTAAAAATAGTTCGTATGTATATATGTTTAGACATCAAAAGCTGTAAAATATCATAGCTCTAACGTTGTCGTTGTACAATTTTATATTTATATAATATTTAGACATCAATAACTCTAAAATATAATAGCACTGACGTTGTATTTTTTAAGAGGCTGACGATGGGATATCCACCCTGATTAAATTTTAAATTCTAATTAACAAAATTCTAGTTAAAGAACTCTAATTCAAAATTACTCAATCTCTCAACTATAACTAAAACAAAAGTGAAGAGTAAAGATCCGCCACCGAACCGGGTCAGAATAAAGATAAACCCAACCCGACAGCGTAATTCGGACGCAGATGTGGGGCCGCGAGAACAAATGCTCTCTATCTTTGAAATATATTTTCAGCATTCACTCATTCACTGAATTCAAATTCGCGGAAAAGAAATGGTGAGCAAAATTTTCCAATTCTTCACTTGATTTATTTATCTATTTATCGATCACCTCTCTTATATTGTTGCAAGCGTTTTCTAATTTCTATTTGATTTTTTTCCGAATTGATTATGGTTGTGCAGTCACTCTCTCTTGCATTTCGATTCAGTTAGTTTAAGCTTGTGTAGCAGCTGATTCTAGTGTTTTCCTCATCTTCTTCTTATTTTCGTTAAATTTTTTTTCTTATCGCATGGGTTCTGATATGAAATTTAATTTTGGAGTGGGATATGATTTGATTAGGAAATTAGGGCTGTTGAGTTCGCAGGGACGCCAGCTTAGTTAATGTTGAGAAATTAGTAGATAATAAATTCTTTGCGTGTGTGTGTGTGTAGACTTTCTTCAAAACCTGTAACTGTACAGCTTTGCTTCAAGCTTATAACGATTGAGGTCAGAAATGTGTAGCTTCTAATGCTTTAGTCTCAGTGATGATGAAATTGTGTGCTTAAAATAGATTAAAGCTCTTAATCCTTATATGAAATCAAATTCAATATTTGAGATTTTAAATCCTTGGGTTGGTTCTTTTTTCTTTTTCGTTTTTGAAAAATTAAATTTATTTTAAAAACTGTTCAAACCTCAATTATGTAAGGAATAAGGCTTGATTTAGCTGTTTTTGTTGCGATTCCGGCATATGATGCTCGACTAACGTTGCTTAGTGGAGAACTTCACATCCTTACGAAAATTGTTTATACTCAACATAATTTATTTATATGCTTCCAAAATTGTTAGTTATGGTGTATTCAGAAGATAAGAGGAAGCAATCATATTGATGTAAGAAAAATCTAGTGTTTGTAGCTGACGAGTCTTAGAAAATGTCTCAACTGGTTGATTAATATCACAGCCAGCACGTAAAGCAACCTCTATGTAGATGGGTATGGGTATTAGTGGGCCCGATAACAGGCCTAATGAAAATGGGAAGAGAGGTGAATGATTGCAGAATGTGGAATAAGAATGGAGTTGAGGAAGTAGAAGAAGATATATGAGGTCGGTATTGTGTTAGTCAACTTAGTTTCTCTAGAAGTGAATGAGGTAGGTCTGATTGGTTTTATGCCAAGACTTGGCTAGTGGTGTTATTGTTGAGTAAGTATGCAAATATTATTCTAATCTTTTTCTTGAACATTATTTGCATTGGTTTATTTGATCTACTTCCTTTGTAATCTATGATGTCCGTGTTTTTGGTTTTATTTTAATGATTTCTTTGTTTCTAGGCTGACCCGGAATTGGAAGCGATCAGGCAAAGGAGAATGCAGGAGCTAATGGCTCAACGTGGCGGGGTAGTAATTGCATTTTGTTCTATTTTGTTTGTCTTTGAAGAATAAGTTTATCATTTCTCTGTTTTTTGTGTTTTGCATGTTCGAGTTACGTATTTATTTTTATATAGGGTAGTCATCAAGGTCCTGAGCAGCAGAAAGCCCAGGAGGAAGCTAAAAGGTGGAATTATCTCTTTCGTTATCTAATTCAACTGTCGTTTTTACTTGAGTGTCTTAGAAGTCTCTTGATAAAGCTTTCATTGATTTTTTTAATTTCTGATTTCATTTAGCGAGGCGGAGGAACAAAGACAACTGATGCTGACACGGATTTTGACATCTGAAGCTCGTGCAAGACGTAAGTGGAATATTTTGAGCTTCATCCAATTTCCTAATGTTGAGATTTTTCATGCATTGTAACTTCAACTCATAATTTTCTAAATACAATGTTTCCTCATAGCTCCACTTTATATTCTCCGGCACTAACTTCACCAAACATATAAAGATGGACAGCAATCAAAGTGTTTAAACATAGTATCTATCATAGCTTAGATGTCAGTATTTGGATTCTCGTGGTGCAACCATCCACGTGCCTTGACTCCTGATGCATCTTTTTGTGCAGTTGCTCGAATTGCACTGGTGAAACCCGAGAAGGCCAGGGGAGTCGAGGATGTAATACTGAGAGCTGCCCAAACAGGTCAGATTGTGGAGAAGGTATCTTGCCTCACTATGCTATTAATTCTCATGTTTCATCGTACAGCTTTCTAAAAGTTCAAGATGAATGCACACGGTTTCTTGCTTTCGACATAGGTATCTGAAGAGAGGCTCATATCGCTGCTCGAACAAATTAACACCCAAACAACTAAAGAAACTAAAGTGACAGTAAGTAGTAGTTGGTGTTGAGTTCCCAAGAACTACTTTGCACTATCATTAGTTTACAATTTATTGATTTTTGGTCTGTTGCTTCCCAGATTCGGAGGCGTACGAGTGTTCTCGACGACGATTAGGGTTTGTATGATTTTATACCAAGCATGATTTACATATTGACATAATGTAAAATCCATCCTATGTTGTGTGGAGGTTAAATTTGTTACACATTGTGATTTTCCAGATTTTTAGCTCTTATTTGTGACTTATCTTTCAATAAGTACTCGATATGGATGGTTATTTTACCTTTCAAGCATTGCTTGAAACATAAATGTCATGCGTCATGCAGTGACGTGGGGTTATTTTCATAATGTCATAATGAGGGCATCCACAGCTCAATCCAAAAAAAATGATTACAACTTCATTTTCAATTGCCATGTCAGCTTTTCACCATGTAGCTCCAAATTAATCACAACACCTATAATGTAGCTTCAAAAGATTCAGTTCTAAATTAGTCACAATTTCATTTTTTTTCCATTTTATTATCTTTTATTATTCTTTAATTTCATATATTTATTTTAATTTTAATATTTGTAAATTAAATAAAAATTACTTAATAAAAACAAAAATTAGTTTGAAAAAAATCGAAAGTTACTTAATTAAAGGTTTTACGATTACATTAATTAGAAAATGAATTTACCTAAATTACCTAATAAATAAAAATTACTTAATAAAAAAGACAAATTGAAATCCTACTTATTAATGCCTTTTTTTTTTTCTTCTAGTAAGCCAATCAAGGCCATGTGTTTTTTTTTTTTTTGAGAAAAATCAAGGCCATGTGTTATCATAGCTGCATCTTGTTTATCTTCGACGTGTCTTTGTATATTACCTTTGTGTACTGCTTAATTAATATCACTGAAGACATATTATCCGATTGCGGGTCTTCAGACACATCGTCGTCGGCTTTGGCATTCCTCTTCGCCGTTTTCTGACCCATAGGACAGGTCTCCTACATTGCGGCAGTGTGCCAAAACTCTCCTCCACCGTCGCATTCAAATCGAATGCTTCGTCGTCACCGCTGCTAGAGTAGTGGCGAGAGACAGAGTGTTTTGTTGTTTTCGAGCTAGCTGAGGACTCCGAGCCGCCATAAAATTTGGGGTAGTTTCGAACAATTGCCCACCCGTCCTCGTACTTAAACTGTTTACGTTCGTCGTTGTAGAAGGCGGGGTGAGCCTGTTCCCGAATGTTGTCCCAACTATGACCGCTCGACCATATTTTCTCAAGGTTGTTGACGTAGCTGGCGAATTTGGAGACCTCTATCTGCACCAACCCCCAATGTTTGCGCATATGGTCGTAATCGCGATCAAGCTCCAGATCGGCTTCAACTTGTTGTATCTTTCCGCTATCCTCTCCCAGAAGTCACGGACCCTTTGTTCGTTGCCGATCACCGGATCTTCAGACACATCGATATAACACCTTACCAGTACTTTTGTCTTCTCCAGATATTTCTTCATTCACTCACGCACTGGGGGAAAAATTTTCTTTCTTTTCCCCTTCCATTTCGCCGAAGCGGATGGTAGTACCTCGTCGACAGTATGCATCTCGTCGATATTGTAGTCCCCGACATTGATCGCTTATAATTCGACGTGACTTTCATTCGAAAATGAAATAGAATTATCGGGCGCTATATTCCAACGTTGGGGATTATTGAGATCCCAACTCTTGCTACGACAATGCTCTAGAAAACTGCTTAAAAACGATGGATCCATAGGAAAATCCCTGAAATTTGGATTCATATTGCAATAAAAAACTGATTTTTGAGAATGAGAGTATGTTCTGGGATGAAAATGGCTTTTGAAACCACCATATTTATAGCAAAAATTTACCCCCCACCCCCCACCTTACCCCTTACCGCCCGTAACTCTTCCTCTATTATCGTGACCACTCTGAACACTACCTTTTCAAAGTGCAACTTTAGTTTTTTAATTTTTGTTTATTTATTAATATATATATACACACACACACACACACACACACACACACACACACACACATATATATATATATATATATATAGGGTAGTGTTATAATGAAAACTACCTATTATATGCATAACTAAGACCTGATTACTACCATTGGATTAAAGAATGTATGGTCGGATTTAGTCCCTCTTCAATATCATCAGCGTCACAAGCCAATATCTTAATAAGGGTATTAACGTCAAATTAATACCAGACGCGCACGTTTATTATGGTAGTTGGCGATTAATTCGGCCGAATTTATGGCCCACTAAATCTACTCCAAATACATCACCTCCAACAC
>JAYDZE010536961.1:0-15032 GCA_034509125.1 Monilaria moniliformis
GCAACAACAAGGAGAGGAGGAAGGAACGGCATGGAGGCGGGGCAACGTTTAGCAAAACAGAGGTAGAGCCATAGAGGAGAATACAAAATACCTATTTCTATGAATGTATATTCATACATATCTATTTTCTTTTTTTCTTTTTTAATAAATGTTATGTAATTACTAAAATACCCCTGAACTTTTTAAAATTACTTGGGCCCCCCAGGCCCCATTGCCCTTCCGTCCCTGACAACATCAATTGTATGCACCGGCAATATAAGAATTGTCCGACGGCATAGAGAGACGCCTACACCAGCGGATACAAGGGCACATATCTGACGATGATATTCGAAGCAGTTGCTAACCAACGTTTATGAATCTGGCATACATTCTTTGGCTTGGCCGAGTCGAATAATGACATAAATGTCCTGAACTGATAACCTATCTCAATGACGTATGCGCTGGAAATGCACCAACTATCGAATTCACGGCCAATCGTCGAAAATATGATATGGGATACTGCCTGGTTGATGACATATATCCAAAGTCGCCGATGTTCGTGATATCAGTTACGTGACTGACTCACCCAAAGAGAGCATTGTTTGCTCAAAGGTAGGAGGCAACACATAAATATATTGAGCGGGCTTTTGATGTACTCCAAGCATGTTCGACGACATTGAAAGGTCCGGAGCGTATGTGTATCAATCATGCATCACCGACGTCATGTATGTATGTATTATCATGCATAATATGATAATCGAGGATAAATGAGAGAACATAACTAATTGAGGTGATGATGAGACCAAATCTAGCTTGGGAGTCGCCTCACCTAATCGAGGATGCATAATTGAGGCGACAACCCACCTCAAGGTGTATGCCCCAATTTCGAAAAAAATTTAGTCGACAAGCTTCTCTTCAGGAATAATGAATTTACTACCGATTCCAACAAAATCTCATCGAAGAAATTTGGGCACGCTCTAATTGATTTGGACTATAAAATCTATTTTCTTAATCTATGGAATTTAAGTAATTTAAATTATGTGATTTTCGGTATTAAATTAATGCAATTTTCGTTTTTGATTAATATAATTTTAGAAATTTTAATTTAAGTAATTTTCGAGTTTTTGGTCATTTTTTATTTTACAAATATCGCAATTTAAATAAATATATGAAATTGGAGAATAATAAAAAAATGATGAAATGAAGTAATGGAGTTGTGACTAAAATTTTGTGGCTGAATTATGAGTATTGTGGTTAAAAAGTGAAATGCTTGCGTGATAACTAAAAAAATGTAGTTGTAGCTAAAATTTTGGAAATAATTCGGAGATAATCTTATAAATAAAAGTTATAATCTCAAAAATGATTGTTCTTAAATATAAAAGTTAAGGTTTTTTTTTAAAAAAAAAAACAAAAAATTGATTTAACGTCAGCAACGGACCAGACCCGCTCGCACTCTACGGGCTCACGCACAGGATTGCGCCTCAAAATTATATCTAGATCCCGTCAAACTTGAGAAAGAATATTATATCTGATACTTAAATAACTGAAACTGTTGTATTAAAACTAAAAATATGTCGCTTAACGTTATTGTATTGTTTTCTTAAAGATAACGTTGATTTGATTTGATTAGTTGGTGCTAATAAGCCGGGAAACTGATTTAGCCACGATCGATGAGCGATATCACGGTCTCTCTCTCTCGCCAGGCAGCTAATGCAGGAGTTGGATGATCCAGAGCAGCTTTATTGATTCAAATGCCTCAAACATGCTAATGATCAGCGAAAATGCGATTATGGAGGTTTGTCTTCTCGTTTACTACTGATTTAGCAACGATCGATGCGCGATATCGCGGTCTCTCTCTCGCCAGGCAGCTAATGCAGGAGTTGGATGATCCAGAGCAGTTTTATTGATTCAAATGCCTCAAACATGCTAATGATCAGTGAAAATGCGATTATGGAGGTTTGTCTTCTCGTTTACTGCTTAACTTTCTTCTCGATTGATTTGTGTAGGATCTCTAATTTGCTACCGTGTTCACATTCCGTATCTTCTCTGTGAATGAATGCTAGAATTTGTGCTAGAAAACAAATACTCCAAAAACTCGTCATAATTTAGAAATAAAACAGCACAACATGGTGCTACATTAATTTTTCAAGTTATATATATTCGCCTAAAACAAAATTATTTTCACGGTTGGAAAAAAAAAATTAAGAAAAATTGAAACCATGGAAGCTCTTTTTCCGGTAGATAGGTCTGCCTCAGAGAACGCTTCAATGCACCCTGTGTACAGCTATATATGCAAGTAATCGGTAAAATATTAACATGAGAACCATGACGGATATGTCCATCCATAAATGGCTTAGACCTACTGCTTTGATGGCGGGATGATCTGAAACTCGGCAGTAGACCTCCTTTGAACATTCGTAGTAGTCGTTCTCGCTGTAGTGAACGCCTAGGAGAAGCTTGTAGGAGTAATAGCTGAAGCTTAGATACTTTAGCCATTCTATGAAAGGGGGGATTTGCTTCACATAGTAGCCTCCGGCGATTAGGAAGACTAGGGTTGTTACTGAGGCCAGAGTTGCGGCTTGTTTGACGTCCATTAGTATGGCCCCTAAGGCCAGGCCAAGGCTCTGGGCGACGAGGACGCTCAAGAGGACAACCAGCAGTGAGAGGATGAAGGTGGAGAGGTCTGGTTTGAGGCCTCCCATCCAATAGAAGATGAGTGTGAAGGCTGTTGGGAGGGCGAGTTCCATTGGGAGATCTCCCACTGTTCTAGCTAGAAAGTAGGCGGAGAGGCGGTACATACCAGATGACCTTTCCTTGATCAGCATCCTTCTTTCTTGAGGGAAGGTGAAAACAGCATTGTAGAGGGGGTAGAAGCCCCAAAATACTGAGAAAAAGAATAGCATGGCGATCTGCACATTGCAAAGATACTCTTATTAGCACTGGAATTGATTTCTGATTCTGATATGTTTTCATTCTAGTTACATGAATACATAGCACCTTTCCTTGACTTCTTAGTTATGGTTTTTGGAGTTTAGTGAATGCTGATTGATCTAAGATTTGGTGTCCAAACTTGCCATAATGTGTTAGGGTGTTTGTTCGTATGATGTATGTATATGAGGATTTATCTATCATGATATTTTTTGTTGGAATGCTTACACGGTCATCAATGTGAGCTGATGGAGTCTGCCACCATAAAAGCCCTCCAAGTATTGCCACACTCACGACTTGGAATATTCTTAACTTGTTGAAGGCTTCAAATCTTCGCTCCCTTAGTCCCCTTATAAGCAGGATCTTAAATTGATGCCACCAGGTTGTGCACCATTTCTCAGAATTCCCTCGATTTCCTACATCATAAAGTGAATTGTGTGACATTAATTCAAGCATATACTAATGACATTGTAAGAAGTATGTAACAAGCTCCCAGAATATGAAGGAGATGATTGGAGATAGTTACCTGTAAATCCCTCTTTGTTGTTATAGCTGCTATGTTCTGAACTACATAGCTCACTTTTCAGCCTTGTAGAGATGTTCTTGTCATAAGCAGCTGCAAGAAATTCCCTCACAGATTTTGGATCTTGTTGTGGGTTGTCACTGTTCTCAGCACCATGCTGGACATCAGGTCCAATTCCTGGAAGCACATATCATGTTTATATGTCTTGATCATACAATGAAATAAAATGTCTACTCTCAACAATGTTAGCAGTTGTTAAACTCCACTAGTAGAAGATATTAGTATAACTGCCCAAGTACGATCTGATCCCTATATTGAAAATGTGTGTGGAGTATTATGAGGGTGGGGCCATCTAATCCCACTACGATTTTAATAATGAGAAACACACTAAGTGCACTAAGTGATATTCTATCTTGTTGTGAGAAAGGACAATGAAGTCAAATGTTTAAAATTTTAACACCTTTTACGGCCAAACTATCAAATGTTATATTCATACAAAGTACACGCTTCAGAACGTCGAAATTCTTAATTACCGTTAGCAAGATCAAGCAAGAGATCAGCAGGATTAACAGTGATGGATGTCGAGAACCCATTGGAAGAGAAATACTCCAAGGCAACCGATGCGAGGCCGTAGTAAATCGGAGCACCATCAGAGAGCAACACTACCTTGTCGAACATGTAGTAAAGACGGCTAGAGGGCTGATGAATAGTGGTTATGACAGTTCGACCTCCACTGGCTAACCCTTTGAGTGTCTTCACGATGCGGTGAGCTGCCGTTGAATCAAGCCCTGAAGTTGGCTCGTCTAGCAATAGTAAACTCGGGTTAATCAACATTTCTTGACCTATGCTCACCCTCTTCTTCTCCCCACCTGATATTCCTCTGAAAAGTGGCCCTCCTATCATGCTATTCCTACACTTAGTTAACCCAAGCTCTGCTATAACATGCTCCACATGCTGTACTTTCTCTTCTCTGGTCAGGCTTTTGGGTAGCCTCAGCAGTGCAGTAAATAGAAGAGTTTCAAAGACATTAAGATGTTGATATAGAACATCATCCTGCGCAACAAATCCTGTTCGACGTTTGATTGAGCCTGAAAGTGGCTGACTGTTGTAAGTAATCTTTCCTGACAAGCTTCCAGTAAGGCGGCCTCCCAGGGCGGTGAGGAGGGTGGTTTTGCCGCTGCCTGAGGGGCCAAGCATTGCCAGTAGCTCCCCTGGACTAACCATGCCTGTTACTCCATTGAGTATTGTTTTCTCTTTAATTGTTGATGTTCCTCCACAGCTTCCTTTCCTTTCACAGTTTACCTTATAAACAACTTCTTCAAACTGAAAGGTAAGAAGAATATTCAGAATGATTTTATGTTGCAGTGCATCTTACTGGAAACTATATGGTTTCTTAATGTGGAGAAGCTCTATTGATCATGATACTTATTTTGTATGCTCAATTAGTCCTTTGGAAGTAACAAATACATTCATCTGTTTCCTCAAGTGAACCTATATTTTCCTAGGCCCTTTGAATATGTGGGTTTTCAGCTAGAGTGCTTGTGCATGTGTGTGCGTGTGTGTGTGAGAGAGAGAGAGAGATATACCTTTATAGTTATGGGGTATAAAGTCCGTTGTAAGGACTTTGAGTTCTTCTGCATGGGGTAAGCCAGATAAGCTGTGGTACAGGCTTCCATCCTACTTGGTGGACCTGTGGCCAATTCTGGGCAATCATTTTCTGGTTTTGGAGCCACAGAAGAGAGGGGCATGGCGGAATACAGTTGATGCTGGTGGTCACCAGGTTGTAGGAAGAAGTTAAAGAGTTGCTTTTAAATTCGGTTTCCAAAGTGAACTTGTTGCTACATATATATAGGCGGGCACTTAGAAACAAGGATCTCTACATGCTAAGTGCCCGCAATGTAAACCGGGCCCCTCTTGTGGACTCCATCCTTTTTGTTATAAAAACTTATTTATACTCATCTCCTCCAAAGTACCTCTTCTTTTATCAATTTGGCATCACATCTGTGCCTTTCTGGTCATCTGATGCTTGCTTCTTATATATATATATATTTACTATGACCTATCCTGCTTGGAAGATCATGCAACCTACAAACTGAACCAGCAAATGAGAACTGGACCACTGTACATTTTTATCAAGCTTGTTGTGCTATTTTGATTAAATCTGCTTATTAACCATGTAAATTTTGAAAAAACAGAAAATAAAAATAAAATTAGCAGTACCCTAGGATATATGGGAGTATTTTTTGCCATTCTTACATTTACATTTGAACCTTGTACTATACTATTCTTCCTAAGAGACAACATACTGCTCCCACCTTTCACTTTATATAGTTTTGATTTTATTTGTAGATAGATCTATCTGCAAATGAATTCTTCCACTGTAATGTCAATTCTTGTCCTGCAGAACCACTTTACTGATTTAGTTTCTCATTGCTGATAAATATTTAATTTGTAGATGTCACTGTGAATAGTGGAAGAGTACATTTTGCATAAGATGTGCATAATTATTAATCTTTTCATCTCTTCAACATCATTTGGCTATTGAAAATTCTAGTTGCTACTAATTTAAATTGCTGTTATGGCAGGAATTATTTATGAAAACTAAAAGAACAAATTGCACATTAGGTGGCATAAAAGAAATGACCCTTCTCCTTCCATAACTTTGAAAGGTAGTTATGCTGTCTGCATCTTATTTTTTATTATAATTGCTAGCATGTTATATATTTGTTAACTGTTAAGCAACTATATGGAATGTAGGTTCACTTTGCCATCTATATATTTGAATTTGATCTTGCAAAAAGTTGTGAGAAAAGAAGCCCGGATTTCTAGACGTGAAGAATCTGAAGGTATATTTTGTGGAATGTGATTTTGTGGTCTGTGATCTAATTACCTATTGAGGTGACTCTTATCTCCCATACTAGCAAAATCAATTGCATGTATCACAAATTAACAGTAAAAACAAACATAAAATATCTAAGTAATCTGCACAAGGTCTTGTATGTATCATTTGAAAAATGATTCGGATATCCATATCTCTAGTGGGAGGATTGATGCCCTTTGTCAGCCATTAAATGCCAGTCCTTACTCCTTCCCTAAAAAGAAGAAAGCCACAATCTTATGAGAGAACATTATACAAGATTAACAAATTCAAAAAGCCAACTGATTAACTCCTCAACTATATTTTTCAATAATTTACCATCAAAACATCATATCTGAACTTCCATTACTGAACATTTCTCTGACATTATTCGTCATAACAGGTGAAGTTAATTCCCACACCCAAAAAATAGAGAAGGAAAAAGAGACAGACAGATTCTCTATGTTCTTCCTTTCTCTGTTATATCTATACTTCAAGTGGGTGTTAAAAGAGAAATGATTAAAGGAAGAAACACACCAATCTGATTCGAATTCTTGCCCGTAGAAATTATATTTTTACAGAGCACTAAGATCTTAGGAACATGGTGGAGCCAATCTTTTATTCTTTTTCTTGTACGCATTGTTTTGGTAAGGTGGCTAGAGTCTAGACTCTTTTAAAAACATTTCTTGACACTGGGATGCGCATTATGCGCATATGATGATATGCATAATCACAACTTTTGTTGAGACTAAGTTGAATTCTGGCTTTTTGCTAATCCTCGTAGTACCAACTTGTTATTTTATGCATTTCTGAGCCGCTTTTCTTCTCTTTTCACACATTCTTTCCGGCTCCTGAGAATTTAGGGTTAGTCTACACTATACAATATGATAGTAAGAAACAAAGAAATGGATTATGAGATATTTGACATGTATTAGTAACTATGCTCATACAGAAATCCTCAGCCATAAATTTGAAATCCACAGTATGTCTAGGCATTCACTGCATTTATTCTTTCCATAACTGAATCAGCTATCCAAAAAGAACCTCGAACACTGTCTCAAATGATGTGAGAGCCAGATTGACAATCAAAAGAAAAGCAGTCAATCCGGTGGAACAGATGAACAGAATCCATCATGTTCTCAGGAAAAGGTATATATATATATATACATATAAGACCATCTTCAGGAAATATCTGAGTTGCAATATGCCACTGAATCTGAGGAACTCTTGTCAACTAACTATGCTCGTGAATTATAGCTACTTACTTTATTATCCATTGGTTCATCCTCGAGTTTTTGGACTTGCTAACTGCTCAAAGATTCTCGAGCATATGGGACAAATCCTCATGAAGCTTAATAGTTTACTTGCAACTATATTCATAATGAGGTGAAACTGTTGTGGTCGTGGTTGAGTTTCACATTGGTAAAGTATGGAAATAGCATTGTGTTTGAATTAGGGTACCCTCCCTTCGAACTAGCTTTTGGGGACAATTCCTATTGTACAGGGGAGAAGTTGGATTAGATTTGGTTGAAGTTTTAGGACATGGTGGTTTCACTATTAGAAAAATCTTTATTGATTTTGTAGTTCATATTTGATCATTATTAACATATAGAGTGTCTACAAAATCACAAACTATACCTCTTGATAAATCATGTGTTGGTCGAGGTTGGCTTAGAGATATTATACATAGATTAGCATATCAGCTGCCTTATGATCAAGTTCATACTGTAGATTTATCACTTATGAAGGAATCACTTTAAAGAAAATGGAAACAACTTTCATATCCACTTTTAATCCATTACATTTTATTATCCTATAATATTTCATTTTCTATCCAAAACCAGCCACTATCATGTCCTTGCACATTATTGTCCCACTGAAATTCCTGTTGATTTCTTTCCATTATGGAACCTCATTAAGTAGGTTGATTATGATATTTCGAGAAAATGATGGGCACAATCAGTAATTTCAAAAAATAATATATATAAATATATTGATACGGATTGATATGGATGAAGAGGATATGATCCGAGAACCCCACGTAGGAATCGAGCCATAGTTGCTTCTCTATCTTCTTCAACATTTGCCCTAATAATGACAACAGTGTTGTTAGGAGCGCGGGGCGCACTAGGGCTATTAGGTAAAATACTATGGCGATAGGGCAACGGGGCGCGGGACCCACAAATTGGGGCGCACTAACAGTTCAAAATCTAAATAAATGAATATAGTTTTCAAAATATTAATAAATGAATGTAATTTTCAAAATATATATGAATGGATTTAATAAAAACAACTGTAGTAATAAATATACTTGTCCAATTAATGATAAAATAACACCTCTCCCTTCAAAAAAATATTTCAACTCTAATTCTCAAGTTTTAACCCTAATTCTCAAGTTCCAGCAGCCACCTTAACCCTAACTTTCCAATTCCAGCCGCCAACGCCAGAATTTCGACCGGTCACTGGCCAGAAAATGGTCGTCGACTCCTGACCGTCGATGGTGGAGTAGTCTGACACCGTGAAAGGGCCATCGATAGAGCCAATTTTCTATTTTTGTTTAGAAATCGCGCGTGAGGGTGGCGACTGCTTCTTTGGCTCAATTCACCGTCGCTACTGCCGATTGTGGCCGGAAAACAGAGGGTCATCGATCCCCAGAGATATCGTCGGCCGTCGCCACCCCGATTGTCTGGAATTAGACTTTCTTTCCGAAGAAACCCTAGATTGCCCCATCATCGCCTCGCGTGCGCCCCAGCCGCCCCGGGCTATTACACATGCGCCTTGTGCGCCCCACGCCCCAGGTGCGCCTAGGGCGCGCTTTAACAACTCTACATGACAATCTCCTTCTTTTTGTAGTACTAATCAACAGATTTAGTACCTTGATTCATAGATTGTAGTTTTTTATAAAGTTCACAAAAATAATTAGTAGGTACAAATCTCCTACGCATTATACTTTTTATTTCTTCCCATGTTGACATTGGTCTCCCTCTATAACGTCTTATATTTGTTGTTAATTAATCCCACCAAACTATTGCGTAGTCCGTGAATTCAATTGCAGCAAGTCTAACCTTCTTTTCCTCGGAATGGTTTTGACACTCAAAGATAAGATCCACCTTTCGTTCTCATTCCAAATAAGCATCGGGATCACTCATTCATTGGAATGTTCGGATCTTCAACTTGATGTTTCCCAAGTCACCATCATCTTCATTTTTGTTGTCTTCTTCTATCATATCCTCATTTTTTTAGTTTGATGTATGGATGCAGTATCATCTTCTTCGTCGGTCTCGCTTTCCTCATCACACCTTCTTGTTACTTGAAGTTCCAACCTCTCCAAACGATCTGTTACATTTTCCAAAAAATCTTGCAAATTGTTGTTGCATTGCTTGCAACACAAGCTCAATTGGATTTTGATTGTAACTTGTTTCCATCCTCACAATTCACTCGTGTATCACACAAAAAAGTATATCCTTAAAAAAAACACTCGTGTATCACTCATTGGCTTATACGTCCCCTCAAATAAACTCACCACTCAAGCATTTTACCACTCAATTCGCTTTTAAAGAATTCACAAGCATAAAACAAATTAAGAAAGAATAAGAATTATACTATTCACCAACTTCAGCCCTTAAATGAAAGAATATGGAATTGGATGAGGAATATGATGTAGTTCGCATATTTTTTTTTCTTTATTCAACTATAGAACTGATCTATTTCCTTTTTTTCATTTTTTTGTTTCTTTTTTCGCTTTTTTTTAAACAATGACAAGATAATGAATATGAAGAAAGTAAGATAAAGAAAAGTTGCTGGACTTTTTTATTTTTTATTTTTTGTATATAAACAAGGAAATATAAGAAATGAAATGATAAATTTTGGATCAATACCACATTGCTCCCCCTCAAAAAAAAAAAAAACCAGATTGCTCTGATACCAAAATGATACGGACTGATATGGATGAAAGCCTCGTTGGATATATTGA
Organism: Monilaria moniliformis; assembly: GCA_034509125.1. NCBI lineage: Eukaryota > Viridiplantae > Streptophyta > Magnoliopsida > Caryophyllales > Aizoaceae > Monilaria > Monilaria moniliformis. Next base: position 10,261 of record JAYDZE010536961.1, read on the forward strand.
TCTAAGAACCTCACGTATATGAGTTAGACAGCGGTCTCCCTATATTGAAAATCTAGTTTGATCACCCTAAGAGCATAGAAAATCTCGACCCTTTGGCTCTTGATAAGTTCTAAAACAAGTGAAAAACTCAACAAAGAGAATTCAACTCAAAAGGAAAATGCCAATTATCATTTATAATCAAAATGTGTCCCAAAACATATAATTACAAGTCTATTTATAGGTTGGAAAGGACTCTAGATAGCCTCACACATTCAACACTACTTAAGACATTTAAATTGGCTCATAGTACCTAAAAAGTAAATCATAAACAATTGATGTTGCTCTAGGAATTCAAAAGTCACTCATTAAACACAAAAAATGTAACATAAAATGACTTTTTATTTTGAGCTACTCATTTTGAACGAAAGTGTTGTCTTTCTTCTTCAATTTGGGCCTCCAAAATCTGATAAGTAATGAGCTCACACTTCAAGTATAAGTCAACCCATCAACTTCAATAATATTCACCATTTGGCCCAATGTAGATTGGTCTTGGACTTAGGCTTTTATTTCAGCAATTAAAAGCATCATGAACTCATTTATTTTCTTAGCTCTAACTCTTGTGATTGGCCAATTTTGAATAATCAAATGATCCATCTTTTATCCTTAGGCAGCTCGTGTGCTTCTCCATCACATATAGGAGTGAATTAAAGTGAAATTTGACCTTTAATGAAGAATTAAGACCAAATCTCATCCATTGAATTGAAATATGGATGACTGAGATTTAATAAAATTGTGTATCATTATATATTTGGTTTAATATCATTACAGGGTACCTCTGTTAATAATTGATTTTGAATTCACATTTTTTTGGTAATTGTCGATATTGACAGAGCATCAACTCCACTAAATATTTACCACTATCATTAATGTGGAGTACAACAAGACTTATCATATGCTGATTTGGCATATACTATATGTTGATAAGTTTCGAGTCTTGTGCTGATAGTGTCTTTACCGCAATATATCTATCAATAATTGATTCTTAATGCATATTTTTTCAGTAATTGCCGAAATTTAGGGAGCATTACTCCACTAAATCTTTACCGCTACTATTAATGCGGATTTAGTGGATTTATGTCGATTTTCATTTTATAATCGAATGATATGGTATATACGATTTTGTTTGATTTGGGCAGCCTATTTTTTACACATTTGGTTACTGTACACTAAGTATAACAAGACTTATTGTATGTTGATTTAGCATGTATTATATGTTGATAAATTCAAACTTGTTCGTCATATAAGCACAAACATTGTCTTATGTTGGCTATATGTTATACATTAAAAAAAAATGTATATTGAAAAAAAGGTAAATTTACTGCATTTCGCCTATAATATATGCATAGCAATTGAACAACTAATTTTTTTTGCATTAAAGGTACAAATAATATGAGAAGACTGATATCACTTTTCTATAAAATTATGAATTAAGACACTTACTAGGTGACATAGAGAGTACTTTCACCGGTTCAATTTTCTCACCCGATACTCTCAAGTTTGTGTAATGGAGTTAGGAAGGCTGCACGTGGCAAGCACTCCTAGTTTCTAGTGGGGATGAATGGTGGGATTATTGTATCATAACTCATTGGAGGGAATAGTGGGATGACCCTACTCACTCAATTTGAATTGCCTGTTGCATTATTCAATTCAGTTTTTTATGAGTTTTCATCTTTTTCTGTTATTATTATTTTAAAAGTTTAGTTGGGTTTTCATATCTCTCACTGTCTTGTTTTGGCCTAATTATTGTCACTTAACAACCTTAATGCGACTTTCGGAGAAGATAAGATTAGGTGAGATGTTTTAGACATTAGAATAATAAGGGAAATCATGCTGATGTTATAGAGTTAGTTAGCTCTTTTGCAAGTTAGTTCTATATTTTCCACTTGGATATATCATATTCATATGCAGAAAGACCTAGTGCCTTTTGTGATATTTGAATTAAAGGGTCATGATTAGTATCGAAATTTAGTGAATATTTTGATTATTCATTCAAATATTTTTTTTATAAGTTTACCCATTACAATAAAATAGTAATTTTATTGTAATAATGTAACTAGTATTTAATTTACTGTAAATTAACACCTTCATAATCTTTGGTCACTAAAAAGCTGGCTTGACATGCCTAACTGGAGGCGGTGTTGTCAAATTATGGTGGCACGGCTTCAATAATTTGGATTCAGTCAGTATTACACTTGTATAGGTAAACTTTTTGGCGATTGAAAAAATTTGTGAGGTGTTACTTGCATCAATTGAAAGGTGATGACACTATTGCAAGGTTCTGTTTAAATAAAAAAGCCAAAACAATACATGTTCGAACCTTTCGAACCGGAATAAGAGGCTTGGAACTGGGACCTGGCCACATGGTCAGTTCAGTTCCAATATTCAAGGGATTGAAGCTGCATTTTTGCTTTAGAAAAAGACTACTGAAAAAATATTTGTTTTTTTATTTTAAATTTTATTGTCACACAGTGGTGATTTATCATCCAAATAACTTTACTATATAGTATTAAAATGCCTGAATTTATCATATTTCATTTGTTTTTCTTGAAAAATACACACACATTTTAACTCCACTTGGAAATCTATAATGAGTTCTTGGGCAATGTGATCCATTCAAGAAGAATCTAAACTTTTGGGCTTTGAAGTTGAACTTCAATTCGCTAAGAAAAAGTAGTGAAATCATATCTGCATCTTTTACAAGTTTTTAAAGTTGATGGCTCTCATCTTTTAGGACTTTCACATCAATCAACTTAAATCCCAAATAATAATTGAGAACATAAAGATATATAAAAAAGCTTTATGAACAATTTCATCTGTTTAATCTCAATATTCTAAAGGGCTGTTTAGCTAATATGTTAAAGCATGTTATGATAAGTAAACTAGAGTTATTTATCTGTTTGGTATCCAGGATTCAAAAAGTGCAGCCCGTGTTAAAGTAACCAGGCCCGCATCCATTTGCGCGCTACTAACTATTTTGGCATGATATGGGTGGTTAGTGTAACCCACAAAATTGATAAGATAGCTAATCATACCTCCTGTGATAACATGGACCGTAAAATTGACTACTTATCCTCCAATTCAATAATTTTCTGAAGGCTCGAACTGATTTTATGGATTAAAGTTTGTGAGATAAATTCTTGAATTGGATGTAGACATTGTATTACATACCACATTTTATTTATATTGGACTTTTGTCTCTTAAGTTGACTTGAGCAATCAACTCAAACAATTTTTTCTTCTTGGCTACTTTACTGGCGATTAGACCTCTCTCCTATCCAAATTTTTCATTAGTCGAAGCTCGTAGGTTAGCTTGCTTTGTTAAGTCTTGTACGAGAGAAGCATATATAGTTGACTGATGTCTCGTCTTGGATGCAGAATTTGTCAACCAAAGACGTTCATTTCGTCCATTCCTTGAACAGAAAATCTTTACATAAAGTATAAGATCCCTCTTCTTCTTCATCCGTAGACACGAAATTCTCAATCTTCGTTGCTCGTTCAATCACTCATATGTATCTATTTGAACTTTATTATGAACGGAGAAAGTATTTTATTTAGCATTGTCTTAGTACAAAAACTAAATTTATCTCAGACGTTGGAAAAGATGTTGCAAATGTAGGTTTAAAGCAGTCGCATATCCTAAAAAAGTTAATAGTATTATAATATATTTATTAATAAAAAAATATATTTATTTGTATCCCTAAATTTAATTTCAAATAAGATAATCGGGAGTTATAGATGCGAAGAGAGGAAGACGAGAGCTGTGACAGTGGAGGCGTTGACAACGACAACCTTCGCCGGAGAAGGAGGTGGCGAGCCACAGAGAGAGATGAGAATAGGTGGAGGTTTCTGTATTTGAGAGAGCGAGAGTGCAGAGAGAGAAATGGTAAGTTTTCAAATTATTTCTATTAGATCTCGAATTCAGTATTGCAGTTTTTATAAGAAAAGCCCAACAAAAAAACTTGGCTATCTTCACTTCACGGTCTTCTTATTTCCGCCATGACGCTGCATATTATTCGTCGCACTCCCAGACTCAAAATCCCGGATACGCCACTGGTTTAAAGTATATTTGAGTATGATATGTTATTGAAGCTTGACGTGTGATCTCCATTAACATTTGATATCTTCAAAAATTGTACTAGTTTTGTTCTATGCACATGTTTTGCAAGAGGCGTGCTAATGTGCAGTAACTCTTGTCGTTTGTTTCCTGCACCCCAATCTTGTCACCTTTAACCTCAAACGTGCCCCGACATGATCGGATATATACGTGACGATCTTGTTCAAATCAAATAACAGTCACGCCCACCAGCCGGCACGGCCTTCACTTAGTCTTTAATAAGCATCTCTCTCTATCAAATACACACACATTTGCCGGAAAACAGGCAAACACTACCCCGACAGCCATTGCCAATCGCAAGGCCGATAGTACAAAGTAAAATAAGGCTCCTCTTTAGGTTGGTTACTTAATCTTATTGGGTCCCACATTAGCTAATAAATAGGTAACACTAGGTAACACGTGCGCGCACTTCACGTGTAGGACGAGTGGCACGTGTTTGTAGCTGATAAATGGTAAGACGCATCCCCTCACGTGTAGGCCGATATGACTCACCGGCTACTACAACCTGAACAAGACAAAGCTATAACTTGGACTTGAAAAAACTAGGGCAAATTGCCAGAAAAACCACAAAGTTTGGTCAAATTCTGGTCAATCCCGTAAGTTTCAAAATCAGCCAATT